>JARBWK010000004.1:51064573-51162519 GCA_030556195.1 Anolis apletophallus | reverse complement strand
CTGTTAGGAATGATGGGAGCTGGAGTCCAAAACACCTGGAAGGAAGGCCCAAGTTTGCCCGGCCCCGTTGCAACTGCTACAGCCAAGCCTTGGCTGACCTTGTAAGCGAACTTCATCCCGGCAGCCGTTCCCCCAATTGCTGCCAAAGCCTGAGAGGCCGACACGTGAAATGTGGATCCGCCGGATGGCTTTCCTCAGCTCGTTTCCGGCTCAGAGCGAGGAGCCACAGAGGCTAGAGCGGAGGAGGAGGAGGAGGCGAGAGCGCCCCCTGGCGCTGGAAAGGCATCATGTGAAATCCAAAACAGGTGGGAGGTCAGAGATTGAATACTAGTCAGCATTGGCCTAGGTCAGTGTTTCCCAACCTGTTTTGAGCCGTGGTACACTTTTTACTTCTGCAAAATCCTGGGGCACACCACCAACCAAAATGACACTCTAACACAGTAATACATATAGTTAATATGTTTTAAAAATGTATTTATACACTCAGTGTGAAACGTGGGCCTGTTTCAATGAACACAACATAGATATCCTGGCAGGAATGGCAGAAAGACACACACAAAGGTCTTGCTCAACAGCTGGGAGTTATAGTTCACCCGCAATCAAAGAGCACTCCGAACTCCACCAATGATGGAATGAAATCAAACTTCCCACACAGCACTCCCATAACCAAGAGAAAATACTACAAGAGTTTGGTGGGCATTGACCTTGAGTTTTGGAGTTGTAGTTCACCTCCATCCAGAGAGCACTGTGGACTCAAACAATGTTGGATCAGGACCAAACTTGGCATGAATACTCAATATGCCCAAATGTGAACACAGATGGAGTTTGGGGAAAATAGACCTTGACATTTGGGAGTTACAGTTTCTGGAATTTATAGTTAACAGACAATCAAAGAGCATCCTGAACTCTTGCAACAATGGAATTGAACCAAACTTGGCATATTGAATTCTCAATTTCCCACAGCACACCTGATGATCGTTCACGGCACACTAGTGTGCCCCGGCACACTGGTTGGGAAACACTGGCCTAGGTGAGCAGTTCTCTGATTCCATTGCTGTTTCTATACTTCTCTATATACATACCGTAATTATGTTCCACTAGTATTATTGTCTCTCGTCTCAGCATTACTTCGTGAACAAAGGTTCTTAGGAAGGACTCGTTCCACGCTTTCTACAAGCGCGTTGATGACTAAAAAGGCCAATCTGAGATAGGTAAGTCCAGTTGCAGAAAGCACAGCAGAAAGTCACCTTGGGTGAAATTGTTTCCAAGTTGCGGTTCTTTCTGCGTTGTCGAGACCCATTCGGCGTGTCTTCTCGAAAGATGCCGCAGCATTGTGGATAGTGCGTCTCCATGCCTCCCAATGTGAGGCCAGGGTGGACCATTGCTGGTGATCAATCTGGCTGAGCCTGAGATGTTGTTTCAGGGAGTCCTTAGATCTTTTGGGGGGGGCGCCTCTTTTGTGCTGACCCGTGGCGAGTTCACCATAGAGTAGTATCTTTGGGAGGCGGTGGTCCTCCATCCTAGAGACATGCCGCAAGGCCGAACAGGGCACAGGGATACATCCTGTGCTTGACAGGGTTACACTCCCCCTGAAGGTGCAGGTTCGCAGTTTGGGAGTGATCCTGGACTCACCATTGAGCCTGGAGCCCCAGGTCTTGGCGGTGGCTGGGAGAGCTTTTGCATAGTTAAAGCTTGTGCGCCAGCTGCACCTGTTCCTTGGGAAATCTGACTTGGCCACAGTGGTCCACGCTGATTACATCCTGAATATACTACTGCAATGCTCTCTACATGGGTTGCCTCTGAAGACTGTTCGGAAACTGCAATTAGTCCAACATTCGGCAGCCAGGTTACTAACAGGAGTGTGGTACAGGGAGCATACAACTCCCTTGTTGCGCCAGGTCCACTGGCTGCCAATTAGTTTCCGAGCACAATTCAAAGTGCTGGTTTTAACCTACAAAACCCTATACAGTTCCGGCCCAGTTTACTTGTCCAAACGGATTCTCCCCTATGAACCATCAAGGACATTAAGATCCTCCGGAGAGGTCCTGCTCTCGATCCTGCCATCTTTGCAAGCGCGTCTGGTGGGGACGAGAGACAGGGCCTTCTCTGTGGTGGCCCCTCGGCTGTGGAACTCCCTCCCAAGCGGTTAGATCTGCCCCCTCCCTGTTGTCCTTCAGGAGGCGAGTGAAGACTTGGATGTGGAACGAGGCCTTCCCAGAATAAGCTGAGACTGATTTCAATCTGAAATGGGTGACCACTTTTATAGACCGAGCTGAATGTGGTTTTAATGGCAATGTGGTTTGTATGTATCTGTTTTTATGTATTTTAATATGCTGTTTTAAGATGTTTTAAATTTGTATGGCATTGAATTTTGCTGTAAGCCGGTCTGAGTCCCTCCATGGAGGTGAGAAGGTCGGGGTACAAAAATTTTAAATAAATAAATAGGTGACCCATGTTTCAGACCCATATAGGAGAATAGACAGTACGATAGCTCAGTATACACTGATTTTGGTACTTTGCCTCAGGTGCTTGTTGCTCCAGATTCTTTTGTGAAGCCTTCCAAATGCACTATATGCCTTTGCTAATCTGTGATCTATCCCTTTATCAATCTTCGACGCCTGCCTCCGGAAGGCGTCGAAGAGGCAGTGGCTCTTGAGCTGCACGACAATAAGGGCGATGAGCTGGGCATCCCCCAGGGGCAGCGAGGCCAGGTCCAAGGCGCCAGGGCCAGGCCCACCTCCACCACCTCCCCCAAAGCCCATGGCAGAGGATGAAGAGGAAGGTGAGGATGAGGCGCCGTCGCCGGGCTCTGCCATCCCTGGCGAAGAGGACGCAGGGCCCCGAGAGCAGCGGGGGATGAGGAAGAGGCAGCGATGGCGGCGCGGAAGCAGCAGCCGCAGCACATTTGCGTCACTCCTCCCCACTGCATGCTGGGAAACCGAGGCCCAGGCTGCTCTGGAGAGCCAGTTGCAATCATGAAAAGAGCCACATCTGGCTCCCGGGCCATAGGTTCCCTACCCCTGCTCTAGCACATTAAGATCTTCTGGGGATGCCCTGCTCTCGCTCCTGCCTTCCTCGCAGATGGGTTTGGTGGGGACAAGGGACAGGGCCTTCTCAGCGGCGGCCCCTCGACTGTGGATTGCCCTGCCTAGGAATATATGATCGGCCCCCTCCCTCCTAACTTTTCAAAGGAAGGTGAAAACCTGGCTTTTTGAGAACGCTTCCCCAAGTACAGCATAGCTATACGAATTCACGGAACGACTTGATGATGAAGCTGGATAATGACTTGACACAGAGAGGTTCACGATAATGTTTTTAAGGCTTTGTACGTTTTTTAAAAAATATTTTAATATTCTTATATTGTATGTTAAATGTTTTAATACTATTTTGTGGTTGTTTTAATTGTTATAATTGTTGTGGGATTGAATTGTTGCCAATTGTGAACCGCCCTGAGTCGCCTCCGGGGTGAGAAAGGCCGTATATAAATGTCGCAAACAAATAAATAAAACACTGCTCTAGGAGAAAGCTCCAGCTGGGCAACATCAGAGCTCCAGCATTTTCTTCTGAAGGGCTTGTTGCTCTTGCTTTTAAAATCTCTTAAAACCAGTGTCGGACTGGACGGCCCTTCCTTTGAAAAATATGCCCTCCAACAGCCTTTCAAACAGAAAGTGGTCCTCTGCATAATAGCCACCAATTGTTTATGTGAGTTTTCCAGGCTATATGGCCATGTTCCAGAAGCATTATCTCCTGACGTTTTGCCCACATCTATGGCAGGCATCTTCAGATGTTGTTCATGAAAATGAACAAAATCTGGCCACCAGTATTTTTAACGTGGCCAGTGCAATGGAGTAGATGGCATAGGAGCATTGCTTTAATGCTAGTGGTCTTTGATTATTCCAGCATGTTTACATTTGTCCACCTATCTTCCCAAGTGTTGAATGTTCCTGGAGTTGAGTGTGACGTCTGAGGACAAGTCTATGTTTCGCAGGTGTATAACATTTGCTACTATTGTTTCATTTACTGCAGACTAGCAGACTGGCCAGAAACCACCATTTTGAGTAGCCGCAATCTAAAGGGAAGACATAAGACTTTTTTGTTGCTTCGGACTACAAGATACCTTACTCCTGCAGTTCATGTGCAGAAATTAACTTAACAGATAGCTGGAACTTAGTTCAGTAGTGGGAATAGGACAGTATCCCCCCCCCCCCCATCCACCCACTGCACTTAGGAGAAACGAGTTCCTATAGAAAAGGTCATATGGCACAGTCTGCTCTGTTTTTCAGCTCTTCAACAACCCCCCTCATTCATCACCTGCCACCAGTTGAGTGTATATGAGGGAGTTTTTTTGACAGAGCAGGCTAGAAGGTCTGGGACAAATCTACACTGACCATATATCCTGAAGAATGGGTGAATCAGCTCTGAGTGGCCTAAACATTACAACACACATGGGGGCCAAGGGCACCTTAACGTGGCTGTTAATTCTCCCTGAGATTCCAGAGCAGACTGATCCAGTTGTTTACATGGCCAATCCATTTCCCCCAGACTGAGGTAGACCAGGGGCTGTTTTGTCCCCTCCACTCTCTTCATCACGGCAGCCAACTGCTGCAAGGTGACTCATGCCAGTTGCTCAACACCTGGAGTGACACTAGCCAGAATGATGAACGATTGGAGAAAGGAACAGGAAAAGGAGGGAGCAATTCCTCCCCCCCCCCCATCCCATGATCCTCTGGTGCCTAAGGCAATGTCACTGCAGGCGATGAGTGACTTGACACCCACTGGCCACCGTGATAAGGAGAATGGGGGGGGGACTGCCTCCACAGTGGATGAAAGCAGGGTGGTGGTCGAAACCAGCCTAGGGCTGATCTGCCCTGGGATGAATTGTCTGTGTAAATCTGCCCCTAGATGAGGAACACACAGAGGATGTCCCAAACATCTGTAGGAATGTGATATGTAAAAGGAGCAAGGACAATATTGTGAATTTGGAACTACAAAATTGATTTTAAGCACTCTCTCCTACATCAGTGATGACAATAAACAGCAACAAGTGCAATAATGCCAGTTCTCAAAAAACATGCAGGTGTCCTTGGAAGACTCAGCACATTCCCAGAAGAGAAGTGTGGTAGTGGTAGGGTAAAACTTACTGAGAGAAACAAAAGCATTAGTTTGTGGACCTGGCAGGATGTCTTGAGAGATGCGCTATTTTTCCTGGGGCAGAAATTTGTGATACAACAGGCTGTTGTTGAAGCCCAGTGAGAGTATCCTCTTCCTTTTGGCCCAGGTGAGAACCAATGACACCGCAAACCAAAACCTTCCGGATAGCACAAGTCATGCAAGGCTCAGAGTAGAAAATGGAAGGACCTTGAGGCACAGGTTGTCATTTCATCTCTTCTCTCAGTAGGAGAACATGCCCTACTACATTGGCCTACCTATGTCGGCGATCCGGAGGCTCAAGCTGGTGCAAAATGCAGCTTCTAGGCTTCTCACTGGTACGCCGGTGAGAGTTCACATAACACCAATATTGCAGCAGCTGCACTGGGTACCAGTGGAGCACCAGGTCTCCTTCAAAGTGTTGATTATCACCTTCAAGGCCTTATATGGTCAGGTTCAGTCGTACCTGAGGGACCATCTCACTTCATATCAACCCCAGACGTCACTGCGCTCCATTGACCAAAATCTTTTGATGATTCCTACCCGCTGCTCATATTAGCTGACATTGACAAGACGGCGAGCCTTTACGATCATAGATCCAACTCTTTGGAATGCTCTGCCAGAAGATGTGCGAGCTTTGAGAGATTTAACATAGTTCCGCAGAGCGTGCAAGACGTTCTTATTCCAGCAGGCTTTCGGGGTCTGATTTGGTTAACCAGCTGTAAATAGTTTTATAGTTTTTAGCTAAGAGTTTAATTTTTTCGGTTGTTTTAAAGTGTGTTTTTATACTCTCTGTAAGCCGTCCTGGGCCCTTGGAGAAAGACGGCATACAAAACTGAATAAATAAATAAAAGATGGAGCCAGCTTGTTTTCTCCTGTTCCAGAGATTCATACTACAGGAAATGGGGTTCCATGTAATCTCTTTAGGAATTGTAGATGAAAAACATCTGGTAGCTCACAGTTGACACTCCTGCTCTGTATGTAAATATCTGTCTCAACATACTAAAACTCCAGCATCAGCTGCAAACATTCTCGTATCTAGCTAGAGGCACATGTCTTCATTTGATTCTGTTTACATCACAGTAACACACTCTATATCAATCAAGCTATCTGGAAACTAGCAGGCCCAAAATATTGTGTCCAGACGGCTGATTGTGTCTGGTGACAGGAAACATCACATTTGCAACAGCTTCACTAGCTACCAGTCTGTTTCTGAGCAAACTTTAACAGCTGTCAGATTTCCTGTGTTGTGCTATAGCTTTTTTCTTCTTTACATTGTTGCAAATAAGCATTTTGACAGGATTGCTTACTTGTTTTAACTTCTGTATTTTGTTTAACCTACACTGAAATCTGTCTCCGTGAAAATCCTATCCTAAGAGTAAGGTGAGATATTTTCCCCAAAATCACAAGATCAAGAACATATACACAAAGACTAAGTATCAGAACTGCAAGCAATTTCTTTAAAATATTCAGGATTTTTATTCACTTTATCACTAGCTTTTTTTAATTGACAGTTTATTCCCCAAGTTTTATGGCACCACTTTCAATCAGAAATAAAATTGGGTAATAGTGTTTCTGGATATCCTTTCTTTCCTATTTGCTTTTCTAATTGAATCCTCTACAGAGTATAAAAGGATCTTATAGAAATGCAAGTAGGAAATTCCAGAAATATCAAAGTCCAAGGATTTTCAGAGGAGTTAATTTTTCCAGTCACAAATAAATCTGTGAAATTCACAAAAATTATACTCCTTTAAATTATCTGGTAGTATTTACAAGCTTGAAAGATATCTATAAATAGCATCTGTAATTTTTTTTCAGATAGGAGATATTGAATCAATTATTTACAATGTTCACCCAGAAGCCTCCCCTTCTATACACAAGTATCTCATCAAATAACAATTAAGACTATGCATCTGTTGTATTTTACTGAAGTCCATAATTTCAATATGTGAAAATGTTAAGCTGTTTGAAAACCAATCCAGAAAAAAACTTATCCATAGCAATTCGTAATGAAATCTCTTGCTTTTAAGAATTTTCACAGGAAATCAAGTTATTCATCATGTTCAAAATTCACTTTTAGTTTCAAACATTTGTTCATAAATTTTAATATAGAAGGACTATTTCCAGTTTAAATAAATTATGTAGTTTAAATAGGAAGCTGAAGTGCATACAGATATTTTGTGATCTCATTAATTCTTACAGGTGAAAGAATAAGACAATTTTACTGAAAATGTGTTTCAGATCCTGTGCATATTTCACTAGGCAAATTAAGGTGTGTGTGTGGGGGGGGGGAGACAGCCACTCAACCTTCAGTGGTGATTTCAAGAGCATAACTAAAATAATACAGAAATCAAAGTGCAAGTTCCTAATCTGGGGCAAAAACAACTTTCCATTTCTGTTTTAAATATTGTCAAATTTCAACATCAATATACATTGAGAAGTTTTTTGGAAACGTGTGGCTTATTTCACTGCCTCTAAAAACATGTGACTTGCTTTACTGCCTCTAAAAATAAACTTTAATTGCTATTAAAATAATCAAGAATTAACCGAGACACAATATTGGAATGCAAACGTCACACAAGAACAAATTCTCTGAGGGGTTTGTATTTTTACTGTCTTACTGTCCCCTGGGATATTAAAATCTATGGAAGCCATCATGGATTCTCATTCCTACAAAGTTTGTTCATATGAATGAGAGAGTGCGCACAGAATGGCTACATATATTGCAAGAAAAAAGTAATTGTGTAAGCCTGCAAAGGCATGGACAGCAGCTAGAATTATAACAGTTAATTTTAGAGAAATGCTTATGTACAAAAATACATAGTTTCTGAGAACTGGAAAAGGTTCTACACACTAGGCCTATTTACAAGTTTTGACTTTCACACTAATAAAAACACATTTATTTTGTCCTTGATTTGTGGATCAAATTATACACAGACATTACATCAATTAGGTTAGTTTAGACTTTTTAAAATAATCATTTGACAGTAAATTTACAACTGAAAAATAACCAGTTGGCATGGTGTAGCTGCAGTTTGCTGGACCAGAAGAAGTTTAAATAGGACCTTAAATTTCCCCATAACCTGACTGAAAAAGGCTCTCTGTGACTCTTGCCTTTATCTGATGCTTCTCAAAATTATTCTAGGATAAGGTGCAAATACACATATGGCTCTGTTGTCCATAATAAGTTAACAGTAGTTGGAAAAAAAACTTTGGTCTTCAAAAATAACACATGAAATGCTAAATAAAAAGCTATTTACTCAGACTCAACGTAGTGACTTGTAATCATTTCTGTATCCATCTTGTGGGGGAAAGCTTAGTCAAGTGAACCTTTACTGGACTTAACCACTTATGTGCCGCTTCATTACTCGCATCAAGGTGTGTATTTGTGTGCATTTCCCCTCAGTGAATTTAAGTAATGGCTGTCTACATGGGATGAATTCAAGAGTGCTAGTGGGCTAATAAGTTTCATATATCCCAAGGCACAGAAGTTAAGTCTTCAAGAAAATATATACACACACTATTTAAAATCTTGCAGACAACTATGGGATTAAAGAATCATCCATTATATACAGAGATTTGGAAAGTTATCCTGGTCCAGGAAACCAGACAGACGTGTGACAAGAAAGGCACACATTTCAATCACCAGCAGCCACATTGCAAGGCTTATGCCGTATGTCAACCTGAAATATTTGTTTGAACATATTACTACTCCCAAGGAAATAGCAGTATTGGAAGCTGCTCAAATTTAAAAGAACCAATTGCAGCAAGCAAATTTATTTCAACCGTGGGATGACACAGGGGGAAAATAAACCCAAAATTCATCTTACACAAACACCCCAAAGTAGCGATATAAACTAACCAACACAGGCATCATGTACATTTAAATTGATACAACCGTCCGATGCTTCCAAGGCCAGAGAGGGTTGAGTTGTCATAGACCTTGCTAGCGTTAGAATGTTTCATTGAAGAATGATCAGGTTATGATCCCTTAAAGTGCATTCATGTTCAAGTTTCATGTGCATATCTACACAGCAAGAGAGAGCTGTCATGTGACATTGACCTCCAGAATATGATCGTCCTTGCTGGGAATAACAAGGATTTGCATGCCAGAGCTGGAATTGAAAACTTGTCCAGGGGAAAAGGACTGAAGCCGGGGCATCGGCAACCCTTTATGTTCGGCACTGGCTGCTGAATGTATGCTGCCCCTGCTCTTGATGCTACTGCTGTCGGCTTGGTCGTCCATGTTCTTGTCCACAGAGAGATTATCATTTTCAATCCAGCTATCTGTTTAAAAAAGAAAAACACCAGCTTGTATATCCATGTGCATCTGCAATATTTATTACAAACAGTTTATCTTAATACCAATTCCAAATTAGGCCTCATGCCATTTATTATTTATAGTAGAAGTATTTAAGTGCACTAAAATGTGCTACAAAGAGAAGCCATAAAGTTTATAACATCAGAAACTGTCAATGGTCCATGAGGTCAGCGGGGGAAACCTCTCCTCCACAGCTAGACTTCAATGCCATCAAGGGGAGGCAGAGAAACTGAAGCCCAGGGGCCAGAGGCAATGTTGTTATTTTAATTGTTTTGTCCTTTGTAATTTTGAGGAGGCAAATTACAGAGAATCTTGCAGGAAGGCATTACATAAATACACTAAATGCAATGTTGTAGTGAATGAGGAAGTTGTAATATATATAATTTTCTGTGTACTTAACTGGAATTCCCATCCAAACCAAATCAGGCCGTCAGTCAGATACTAGCCAGTACCAGTTCTATAAACAACATTAGCACCCAAGAAAGAATTATGAATAATAAGTATGTCAACAGATCTGCTCAAGACAGACATTCATATTTTGATATATTATATGGAAAGTCCTATGCTGTTATGTTGAAGGTTTTACCCAAAACATTTCAAGAAGAAATATTCTTACCAGCATCAAGCTGCATAGAGTGAGCAGAATGATGTGGGAGGTATTTAAATAGCCTGACATCTGGGAAAGGGAGATATCCAGCAAAGAGTGGCATTACTTCCATGTGGACTTTGTGGGTTGCTTGAACAGCGACTGGCATCGATATTACTCCTGAGCTCTTTCCACAGACTGCCCAGTTACTGCTGTTATCTACAACTGTAAAGAAGAATACTATTAAATCAGATATTTAAAGCAATGTCTCAACTATTCATTTGCAATGCTATATTTACAACAAGTATGTGTGTAAATAATTAAAAATTTAGGGGGAATGGTAAGCTCTCTTCACAAGCCTCATGGGTGATATATCATACATTCAAAGGGAATCTATAAAGCTTTGATAGCACCACTCTTGTTATTACATGATAACGTTTGCTTCTTAACAAATTCATGACATAGGAAGAAGGGAAAAAACGAAAGTGGGAAAGGAATTGTGGTGGGGCAAAGTGCCAGAGGCTAGAAAACCAGTTTCAGGAAGTGAAGCAATGATGGTACCTTGAAGTATGTATGTCACAGCAGATGTGCACATCCTCTAGTTTTTAACTATTCAGCTACTAAAGTGAATATACTTTACTATACTAGGAAAAAGGTTATGAAAAAGTACTAGTTCTATGTTCACTTCTGAGGGACTTTCTTCTAAGTATGTATAGGATCAGCCTATAAAATCTTCAAAAATTATCAGTGCACAACAACTACAGCAAACTGGATTTCTATGATGAAATTACATCCATTCAGTTTAAATACACATTGGCCTGGGATTCTAAAGAAAAAGCAAGTGTTCTGATACTATATGATTGGGCCAACTATTAACAAAAAAGTCCAACTAAATATCTTAAAGATAACATCTCAAGATCCAATAATTATGCTTACCTTCATACATTAATTTTGTCGTACAGTATCCATCAGATTCTGTTAACGCTTCATCTTTATCAACATCAAGAAGGTCTGAAAGCCGGGTTATCAATATCTCCAATGAACAGAGTGAACCGGTTTTACAATATTCTGTCTCCAATGGGGGGGAAATCTCAGCTTTCACATTATATAATGTCTGGTCAGATAGCAATAATATTATGGGTTAAAATATACAGAACATTTAACTTCTTTTTTCACACATTTCAAACTAATGAAGAAAGGCTATATATTTTTAAGCTAAGATTTGAAAAATCCTGAAATTCAAAGCTGTGTTTCAAAACAGATTTTAATGGAGTTTTAAAATGATATATATCTTCATCCTTTTGAAATGACTGATCAAGAGTCTCAATGTGGCAAGGACATAAATCAGTCCTTGTCGTTTCAGTATTGCAATAACAACACATTATCCCATAAACAGATTTTTAATGTGCATTTCTTGAACCCGTCTGCTTCCACCTCACACAGCCTTGACTCTGCATATTCTAGTATTGAATATCAAGTTATTAATAACTTACAAAAAAGTTTTCCAATGGGAATTCGTAAGTGTATGGCTTCAGAGAAAGTGAGTGCTCCTCAGAAGGTGCTGAGCAAAAGCTCATTGAGAACTGGCACTGCAAGGACGATGGAGGTTCCTTTGCCCATTTTAATTCCCATATGAAAAATACCGCTTGCTTGCTATGGATATGCTGAAAAGGAATTAAAAAGAAATACTGTAAAATAGTATCAGCAGTCTCCATGTGCAGTTAGGAAACCGTGAGATTGGAGAAGTTTAAAATAAAATAATTACTATATTTAAGGTATAATAAATGTATTTAAAATATATTCAGTTTATTAATATCCTTCAGAATATCAAACTGCTAGACAGAAGACAACTTTAAATTACAGAAAGAAAAGCAAAAGCACCTTTTAAAATAGCCCTGTTACAGTGTTAGGCATTCAACTTGGGCCTTTTGTTGCTGGGTTTAGGCTGCAGGTCTTTGCCTCAGTTTGGCAAGGGATAATCCCAGATGCCTGGTCATTGAGGGGTTTTATCCCATTGAATTTTGTTGTTGCCCAGTGGTGTGTTATCAGTGCTGCTGTCGTAAGGTGCAACCTTTGACAAGGCAGTCCTTTTCTCTCTTAGGTTAGTAGCTTGCTAGTCTACCATATGTGTGACTTGACAGGGACCTCAATGGAGAAGGAATGGTTGCTTACCTGTAACCGTGTTTCTCTGAGTGGTCACCTATGAAATTTGCACATCCCCGCCTATCCTCCCCACTATTATCATGCCTCGGTCCTTCAAGCTGCTACTCGTGGTGGAGGAAAGGAACTGAGGCAGTAGTCCCTCCCACTGGCTATATACTCTATGGGGAGAGTGGGCGGGGCTACTGCCTAAAAGTGTCTAAAAGATTTCTAGAAGATTCCGAACTGTCTGCGCAGGGGCAGGAAATATTCACAGTGACCACGATGGAGAAGCAGCTATTTAGTGATTTAATGAAGTTTAGGCTTCTGACAATATCTGGGAGATCAAATGATTTATTCTAGCATTGATTGTAAGTATGGCAAAGGGGTGGAGCTGAGGTCATTTTTGCAAGAAAAACAAAATTTCCTTGTTTATACTTGGCTATATCAGATGGGGAGATCATGAAATCCCTTCTGTCAACTTCACTGAAACAACCAGCCGTTTTCTTCCCTGTTCTGATAATGGTCTCTTGCAGTTCCTCTATTCCAGCATTTATTCTGCAGGATTTGGTACGTGAATTTAGCATTTCTCAGTTCCTTGCTTTTCCCTCAGGAACAGTAAAGATATGTCAAGTGCATCTTTTGAATTAAAAAGCACTATTTTAAATCTTTCCATGTTTTAGTAGAAAGGTGGCATGTGTCAGTACAGCAAATATATTTCTTAAAAATTATGTCTCTATAATGCCACTTCTAAATCTCTTTCTCAATTTGAATTGTTTTTTCTGCCTTAGTTCCCAATAACAAAATTTAGAATGCAAATGCCAACAGTTAAAAACTTTAAAAAGACAAGTTGCACAGATTATATCGAAAATGCAAATACGTAGGTGCAAACACATATTTTTCAACACATTAATCACATACTTTGTGGTTTGAGATCTTATTTGGAGATCTGAGTGCAAAATTTCAGCCCGAGTCCTCACCTACAAAAGGTGGTGGTGTTCAACTATGCGCATTATCACCAGCAGGATTTTCCTTCCTTTTTTTATTAGTTAAAGGTAGAATTGTGGGACTTGCAGAGAAACTTTACAATACCTTTAGAAATAGATCCTTCCAAAAGGAAATTGTACTTCAAGTAACAAGCAAGAGATTTGCAACCACAAAGATCTGCATCAAAGGACAATCCTAAAATAATCCTACTTTCTAAACAACTCCTTCAGAATCCCATTCCCATGCTGCCCTGAAAAAACCAAGGGAACACTTGGAATTCCACTAGGAATTGCAGGCAAACAGTGAAGTCAGTAATATGTCTGTGAGTGTGAAAAAGCACCTTAGATCCTCTTAGGATCCTACTCCTTTACATTTTTTTAAGTACACCACATTACTAATAATTTTCAAAACAGACAATCTTCTCTGTTTGCTCTCTTAAAAAAGCCATGCACAAACAGACTACAATTTTCTACTATGAAGTTGTTAATATCTTTATGTTTTACTGGAAAATGAGCAGTGTTGAGTTGCAGTTCATATTTACTACCCTAGTAGGTTAGAAAGAACAGGATGAAGAAATAATCAAGATGACTTAGTTTACCTGTTCAGTTTTGAAATTTAGAGGTTCAAGACTTAAATCCGTGCAAATTTCAGAACTTTTGAGATTACTCTCAGATAACTGAAAAGAAATTTCTGACATGTTCTGCACACAAACTTGTATATATTTCCTAAAAATAAAGAGGGAAAATGATATTTTAACACTTCAAAGAGCTAGTATGATGAACATTTTATCTTGTCTAGACATTTTTGCAGCAAACTTTCATTAGGATAGATGATGACATTTCCTTAAATATGCATTATTTAAGCAAGGTAGTTTGCATTTTAATGAAAGAAATAATTAGGCCTGAAATAGCTCCATTCTATTTTAATGCTAGATTCTCATTTAAAAGATGAAAGAAAAATACTAGTTGATATCATTGACAGTGGTAACTTAAAAATCTCAACTCAGAAGCAGATTTCACTGAATTCAAAGAGATGTATTCCTGGCCAAATAGAAGGATTTCAATCTGAGCCAGAAAACAAAGGACAGCACAGGCCAATTTTAGATGATGTTTCCAAACTCGTGGTCCTTTTGTATTCTGCAATATTGTAATTGGGATGAAAGATTACAGAATGGGGGAAAGATCTTGAGGAGCTTACCTTTTGCCTGCTGATAATAAGGAATGTTTGGCCTTAAAAGGTATACTGAATGTAAGAGCAATAATGGTGGAGTAAATTGACCAAGGACAATCAATGGTGACCTGCAGGGAAGACAGAATAATATTATCTGGAAAATGAATTTAAATTCATTTATTTTTCTTTCGATTGAAAAGTAACTGGCAAATTTAGCAAGCAAAACAAAGTCTGTGACTTTAATATACATAATTGTTGTACTGCCAGTCTACAATCCTTGTATACCGTGTAGAAGAAAACTGCTTTTAGATATCTAATGAAAAGATAGCTTTAAAATCCAAGGAAATTATGTTTGCATTATTTCAACAACAAAAAGTTAAAAAAAATCATTCAATCTGAATAAAATAGAAATATTATAGAATCATTTAAGTACTTTATGAGAGACCACCACCAACAACAAAACACCATACAGCAAAATCTTTAAAATGTGAGCATACTTTTCCCAACAAACTTGGGTTGCAGCATGGAACATAGCATTTAGTGCCAAGAAGGTCATCAACATAATGAACAGAACTAAATAGAAAGGTTAAATATTAATATCAACATACTCTGGTTGAGAACTTTCAAATTCGTTAATTGCTGTTATAACTGAAAACTCATTATTTACCTTTTGGTCAATAGTAGCCATGCAATTATGAGATATCTCTTTCCCTTTGCTTTTTCTCCGAGGCTCTTTACTAAGTAGATTCTCGTTTTCCATCATACATATTGGGGTTGAGGGCAAGTACAAAACTTCAAGCTCAAAAGCTATCATGTGATATGCAGGAGCCATTGGTAAGCTGATGCTTGTGATTTTCTCAGATGACTGAATCGTTAGTGATGCTTCTGATGTCTTTTCTGTAGTTACATGAAATATAAATTACCTTCTAAAAATGTAGAACCGTATTTTCAAACAGAAACCAGTATTATTTTCCAGAAAAATTTGGAAGGTGGCATTTCCAAAGGAGAAGCCAGATACTTGGTGGCCTCTGTGAGGCCCTTGATAAGGACTATAGATGGGGAGGCAACAATGGGTGCATGGGGAGCTGAGCCACTTCCCTCCCTTCTCTGCTGGCTGCCACCTCCACCTTCGTCCCTGGGGGTCTTGTCTGCTTGCCTTGCCTCTATCTCCACTCACCCTCACCTCTATCTCCCACAACTAGGGCGCATGTGATGGGGGGGGGGAAGAGTCTGGGGGTGTAACTGGTGCAATAAATGAAGAGATCAGTGATGGCAGTGCATAGAACAGGGCCTCTTCCTCCTCTGCTAGCCACCACCACCTTGGGCCTTATTAATCATGCCTCCCATTTTCTTTGCCTGCCTCTCTCTTCCACAACCAAGCTGGGTACAGCAGCAGGGAATGCACTCATGAGTCCAGGATCAAGGCAATGATGGCAGCTAGCAAAGAAGAGGGCGAAGACCTCTGCTCCCCATGCACCCATCGTGGCCTCCTCGCCCATCGCCTACTGTTGTGAACTCCCCAGAATTTAAAAAGCAACTAATAGAGATCTGAAAAAAGGGAAACCTAACATTAGAAAAGGCCACCTGTCAACAGGGAAAGGTCACTTGAAGATATAATGTGCAGGAATACATAAAGTAGTTCACATATGAGATCACATAATGTGATATTCTGCTGGTCTGATATTATTTATCAGACAATCGTTCTTTTCCCCAAACTAAAATGTGTGAACTCCAAACCTGCATACCTTTAGTGTTTGAGTAAACCACAGCTTTGCTCTCTGGATGGTACAAAACTGGCATGGCATCAGCATTGCTTAGCTGTAAAGTATCTCCATTCTTTATAGTGTAATGGCCAGTCGTAACTGTAAATTTTATCTTCTGAGGGATCCCAGCCAAAAGACTATCTAGAAACAAATGGTGTGATGGCAAAGGTAACCAGTTTAATTCTGTTATACTTGAAATAGCTGCCATGAATGGATAATGCCAAGAAATCATTTTGCACATTAACGCTATCATGATGATGCTAAATATACTCCACTTACTCTAAAAAGAGAATACTGCTCTATAGTCCCCACTGACTATCATACAAGGATGTTTAAAATTCAGTGGATTCAACTATAGAACACCTGCCCTGCCAGCAATGATCTCACAAGCTACTCAATAGGTTGATTTTAACCAGGGTACATATCTTGATCTCTTTGAGAAGTTTTACATAAATAATAAATTGAGTTATTCTACATAGAAACAGTTCAACCAACCTCCATAAAACTGAGGACTCATTAGCAAGGTACACATTTTGCTATGTTTTACATTCCAATCTGTATTTAGATGCTGCAATGGATATGTAGTACATTATTTGATTAAGAACTATGGTACCAATTAAGTGGCAATTCTGTCAATTAAAAGATCCCAATGGCTTCACTAAAATACTTCATATATATTGTAAATACAGTTTCATTCTTATATATAATAGGGTTTCACAAGAACAGTCACTCTCATTGCAATAGCGTTGTAATGATAAAAAATATGCAGATTTTCTATGTATGTCTTTTTCAAAGCTGGTTAAATATAGTTCCATCCTCTAACTAACTTCAAAAACTGCCCAATGCAGTTCAAATTCTCAAAAACTAAGTTAAATGTGTAAAGAATGAAAGATAAAGAATCAATGCAGTACAGATTTTAATTCATTTACCTACCAGTACAAGGTTCAACTTTTAACTGTGGCTCCTGAGAGTAGACATCATACTGCACAATTGGGTAAATGTGAGGAAGGGCAAACTGCATTTTTCCCACTGAAATGCATAACTGCCTGAGTGTGTATGTCCCAGGTTCTTTGCCCTAAAATAATTTTTAAAATATTTTGTAAGGACATCAACATTTATAGAAGTCATCTGAAAGAATGTCTTAATCTTTCCACAACATTTAATTATGCAAAATAGGCTACATATTACGCATTTCTAAAGCTATATATTTGCGACATGCCTATGAGGCTAATAGTATGCAATTTTTAATGTAGAGAGTAACAAGCATAAAGATAACTTCTTTAACGTGTAAAGTTGCTGTCATTTTAAAGACACAGAATAAAAAGTGCTGCATGCAATAACTTCAATATGCTAAAAACACATTCTTAAGAATAGCAAGACTCCTATGCTCCCAGCATGCCCCTGGGAGCACATCCAAGGCACGCCGCCGTCCAGCGCTGCTAGGAGTCAGCATCCGGAGGCACTTCCTTGGGTGTAGCCAAGCCTTCGGAAGAGGTAAGCAGCGAGGGCGGAGGAGGTCCTTGAATGGAGAGTGGCGGGGGCTGCAGGGAAAGCCCAGCAGGCCAGCACCCCCAGCCGGTCTTCTTGGCAATGTAGCCTGCTACTCCTCCTCCCCATGCCCTCCCTCCCTCCTCCTCCTCCTCCTCCCTCCCTCCTCAAGCCGTGCCACTAAGGGCGATTTTATTTTTTTCTTTAACTTATTATTTTAATTTGTACCCAGCATACTAGATGACCCCCCAACTTTTCATAAGATTTTCCAGGCATAAAAAGTTGTACAGCATGCCGGAATACATTGTATTTATATAACTAGTTTCGAGTGAATTTGACCAACCTACAAAAGCATTTCACAACACCTATAGTGATTGGACAAAAGAATGGAAAATCATGTATCATTATTTAGTTAAGCCTGTAAGCATGAGAGAAATAGCAACTGAAAATAATAATTGAATCATTGAATCACTGAGTTGGAAAAGACCTTGTGGGCCATCCAGTCCGACCCCCTGCCAAGAAGCAGGGGAAATAGCATTCAAAGCACCCCCGATAGATGGCCATCCAGCCTCTGCTTAAAAGCCTCCAAAGAAGGATAAGAATAATGCTAGATTCCTCTAGATGTGTACTAACATTTCAATCAGACCATCTTTACACAGTGAACAGTTAGTTTATCTTCCAGAACTGCCTAGCTTTGGGCCTGGTCTAAGAAGGAAGGAAGAAGAAAGCAGCTAAATTGCAAAGCAGAGGCAAGGGAGCAATACTGGGTTACAGCATGCTTTCTATAAAAACATACCTGGGTTCTGAAAGTTATTTTATTGACCCCTGGTTCCAGTATTAAGTTGCTACATTTTAACATGTGGGCACCATCCTCCAGAGTCAGCCCTGTGGATATTTCCAGAGAAGAGCTGCTCTCTTGCCTTCGCAACAGCATGTGCACATTTTTGCAGATGATGCCTGTTGTGTTCAAAGAATTATCCGAGGGGCTCTTTTCATACATCTCATACAACTCCAGCATTGGCAAGCTACTTCTTGCCAGAGAGAGACCTACAACTTCACTTGGAAAGCTGATAATACCATTGGAAGTCTTGTGTTTTGTAAGCCATTCAGCTGTCTTCCGGTAACTATTTTTTTCAATGCTGAAATGGACATTAATTGCAATCTGATCCACGTTCACAGAGATAGGCATCTGATTTGCCAGTGTCAGTACAATAGATAGTGTTCCACCCACATGGACCAAAGCATTGGGAGGGTCAAAATGCAAATTCTTCAGCTGTGCAAAGGAATGCATTGACAGTATAACTTTCTGACCTGGAAATAAAGATAAAAGGAATTTATAGGACATTTAACTTGTCAGACAATTTGAGTATCCTTTATTTGAAATGCTGGGTACCACAAGTGGTTTGGAGTTTTGAATATATTTCCATATACATAATGAAATGTCTTGGTGACTAGAGTTAAGCGTCAACACAATAGTAATTGATGTTTCATGCAAACCTTATACACAAAGCCCAAAGGAAATTTTACAGACAATACGTTTGTTATCTTGAGTACTCAATCATTAAATATAAGAATATGGGTGTATATAATCTACTTTTATAATGCTTGTAAAGTATACAAATGAACAGATCCAAAAACATTTCCATGGTCATGCAGCCTAGTACAAACCTTTGGGTTAACCTGAAACAGGTTTTCATATTTCGATCCTGCTTGTGATACTGATTTTGTTTACATGAAGTCCTGTACAGATATGTTAAAGATAAGGCTGTATGTATAATCCAGTCCCTGTGCTTTAAAATGTCAAATTCTGTAATCTATTATATAAAGGAGGTCCCGTCATGGAACGACCGTCCTAGGCAGAGAAACCTTACAAGGCAGAGACACCAAATCAGCCCACATACACACAAAACCCCACTTGGTATGTTTACCACCCCCCAAAAAAACAAAAAATTAAACAACACGACCAAAAATACAAAAAAAACCACTGGACTACAACTCCCATGATCCATCACACCACACCCTTCTGGCAGTTTAGAATGTCGGAATGCTGGTGGAAGGGAGGGAGGGAGAAGAAGCAAGGGGAGCAAGGACTGATACAGAAAGGGGAGGAATGGCAGGAAGGAGGGAAAGGAAAGAAGGAAGAGAGGAAAGGAAGGAAGGAGGGGAGAAGAAAGGAAAGAAGGATAGAAGGAAGAACGGATGGAAGGAAGGAGGGGAGAAGAAAGGAAGGAAAAAGGAAGGATAGCAGGAAGGAGAGGAAATGAAGGAAAGGATAGAAGGATGGAGTGAAGGAAGGAAGGCAAGAGGGGAGAAGAAAGGAAGGAAAAAGGAAGGATAGCAGGAAGGAAGGGAGGGGAAGGAGAGGATAGAAGGATGGAGTGAAGGAAGGAAGGAAAGAGGGGAGAAGGAAGGAAAAAGGAAGGATAGCAGGAAGGAGGGGAGGGGAAAGGAAGGAAAGGATAGAAGGATGGAGTGAAGGAAGGAAGGAAAGAGGGTAGAAGAAAGGAACACAGAAACACATACACACACACATATATACATGCACAGAAATATACAAATATACACATACACACATACATAAACACACCTGTACTTACACACATCAACACATATACTCGCACATACATATACAAGCACACATATACATAAGTACACACATATACACGCATACACATATATATGACTACACACACAGTCCCCAAGTTAAAAAAACCCACAGCAATGCGTGGCCGGGACAGCTAGTCTCTATATAATGTGAATTAAGCATATTTGTATTTATTCTATTTATAATAAATTATTCTGATTATCCCTCTTCATAATTAGAACAAAGAGATATGTAGGACACTGAATATAGGTTTTCAGACTATTAGAAAGCTTATTTGATCATTCCCTCTAGAGTCAACTTTTTCAGCACATATTATCACATACGGTATACTCAACATCTTCCCTACAATTAAGGGGGCCCAGGGAACTGGCATCCACATTCTACAAATGTTGTGTGCTTCCACAGACTCTCACCCCCACACCCCCAATTAAAGTGTGGAGGCCTTTTATATTTAAGAACTATTTTCAGTTGTTAAACCATCAAACAAGGTAGTGGACAGCATGTTACAAACTGAGATGACAAAAAGAGGCAAGTATTCACAAAAAGATATTCTATAGAAATGAAAAGTTTTCATCTGGACAAAATGATAAATCAAGTCTTCTTCAGAAGCTATTCAAAATAATTAATTTTGATAGCTTTGCTTCTATTGAAAGAAAAAGCCTAGCCTGGTTGAAATTTTACAATGAACCTCTCTCAATTCTTACCTTCTTCTGAGGGCTGTTTGGCAAAATCTAGTATTTCTTGGCAAAAATGTTTGCGTTCTTCTTCCGTTAAGTTATTATCACCAGCTAAAAGACTGCTCGTTTGGAGATAGCTGGTATAGAGATAAGGATGTGTGAAGAAGTACTATATATGGAAAACTACTTTAAAACATAGGAAATTATAATTGTAGTGTCACATCACATATTAAATATTACCTTAAGTAGCTATAATACAATACTAATATTGTATCTTTGATATGAAATGGGAATTCAAAGCACTTTAGAGAAGGCTATGATAAAATGTGAGTGATAAACTATTTACATATAACATTAAAAGGCAGGCACATAACAAAGAACCAAGCAGAAATAACAAGTTATTAGTACATAATGAACAGTAAAAAATAGAAGGCAACTATAGCTCAAGGAGAGGTGGGCAAGGCCAAGCCCACCTCTCACATAGCGCTCCCCCCCCCCCCCCCACTTTAAATAGTTTTCACAGCACAATCTTCCAAAATGTTTGCCCTAAAGTCTTGTAGAACTCCCAAACATACTAAGCCATGGAAGCCCTTCAAAAGATATGGCCATTATTGCTGAGATGGCAAACACATCTGCATACCCCTTATTTGTCATTTTTCCCAAATTGTTGAGGTTACCTTCCCCTACTAATGTTAACTTTGGTGTCTTGTATTCCAACAGCTGATGAAAATGCAGTTACTGATGCACATGTTTAGCTGGCACAGACACATGAGTCTGCTAGATACTGCAGCACATTCAAGGGACAGTTGCTTATATGTGATTTTATTCTAAGGTTGCACTTCATATTTTTACTGATTCAAGGTTATTTTCAGTACATTTTCTTGAAGAAAAAGTTGCGAGTTTAAGGAGAAAGTCTATTTGTGGGATTCTGTAAGCTTGTTCAAGCTTCCTACTTAAAAATGAAGGTACAAGCTGAATGCAGCAATACTGTGTCTGTTCAAAACCATCCACTGACTAATAAAATAGACCAGACCCATACATGCCAACTATAATTTTCTGATTTCTTTGAAGGATACTTTTCAATCTGTCCAAGGTGTTTTTGACATTCTGCTAGTTGTTTCCGTGTATGTGTAATGAGCAAGGACCACCCTTCAGCAAGGTAGGTTTTTAATGCTCCTTGAAGATAAACTTCGGCTTTTTGGGGACTCTTCTTCTTCCTTTGAATAAGTCACAGAAAAAGAAAAAAAAGAAGCTGGTTTCTCTTATGTCAGTGGAAGTCAATGGAAGTCAATGCATTCTGACTTTTAGTTAGAACGCTATAAGAGCTACCCAAGGTGCGGAAAGAAATCCCCAATATAAGTTCAGAAATAGCTCCTTTAAAGTTAAGACTACATACAACAGATCATAAGATTTTTCCAGTTCACTATAAATTAATGAAATTACCCATATACAAACATAAAGTATAGTTCTACTTAGGCTACCGAATTCTTTCTAAATACACTTTCCTATGCAATTAAACATTCAGCCTCTTGTTAGCCATACATTTTTGCACTAAATCCCAGCAAACAACATATGTGTTAAGACAGCTAAGACTAACTGAAGTTAACATTTTTGTTGCTGTAGTGCAGAAAAGCTACCCTTCTGATAATTTGGCATTGTTAGCAAACATTTTGCAGAACACATGCCTCTTAGCGTATTTAAAGATGCCTTTTACAAAATACCATGCTATATTCTTTAAGACACAATCATTAAAATGTTTTAATTACATATAAAACTCTGCCAGATCCTTTCCAACAAGCTTTGCTGACCGATTTCTTCCAATGTTTTTATACATCTCAATTGTGGCATGGGAAAGATCCTAAGAGAAGAAGAATAAAAATGAAGTTAGAACAAACTATGTTATTATCACAAACCAACTTCCAAAGGCTTTATACTTCACAGCTTAATTTTAATGTAGGTTTCTTTTAGTATTAATTAGCCCAAAGTTTAAAGTTTCGTTATACCTCATGCAAGGTTGTTGTTTTTTGCTGTCAGTTACTAAAGTTTACAACAAATTCAACCAATATTTTAGGAGAATAATTATACAGATAAGATTCTGTCCAGACTATCCATGTTCTAAACATTACTTTTCCTGGTCTAAACTCAATTGTTGGTCCCAACTAAACCTGGCTTATTAATCAAATTGTCAATGCTAACTCGACACTTACATGAATCACACTGATATAATAAATTTGTGATTTGGGCCTGGCTGTTTTAATTTTAATGGTTTAATATTTAATCTATATTTGTAATTTTGTTGTTTACCTAATGTCAATTTAATTTGTAATGTAATTAATTTGTAATTGATGTTGTTGGCATCTAATGGTTGCCACTTGTAAGCAGCCCTGAATCTACCCTCGGGGGTCATAATAAATAAATAAATTTACTCCAGCTGTGAGCAGCAAGTGGATTAAGCCATTATATTCAATATACTAAGAGTATTACAATCAGGTTAAACAGAGGTGCGATCCACCTCTTTAATAGCACCTCTGTCTATATAAATCTAATTGTATTCTATTACAAATGCTATCATTCATCTCAAAAATATATAAAGCAGATATAATGGATTAGCCTTTAAGACAGTGGTTCTCAACCTGTGGGGCCACAGATGTTTTGGCCTTCAACTCCCAAAAATCCTAACAGCTGGCTGGCTGGGATTTCTGGGAGTTGTACACCTGGGGACCCACAGGTTGAGAACCACTGCTTAAAGAGGTAGAATATACACATAAAGTACTTACTAAGTAATGCTTTTCAAAAGCTTCTACAGATGATAATGCCTCTTTGAGTTTCTTATAAGGAGACTGTGCTGTATTGGCTTCAAAAAGAAAATAAGGCATAAACAGTAAGATATTTTGAAAAATATATGAGAAAACAATACAAACACTGCATAACATTTAAGTGTCAGCCCAACAGAGCAAGGGGAGTACTCCAAAAATCCTAATATTGAAGGGTAGAGAAGGTTATTCTGTAGCAAAGGTGGCCCTTCACTTTCCCAGAAATTCTGCTGGGGAGGAGACACTGCTAAAGCTCTCAATAGTAGAATGTTCTAACTGGCATTATTAGCCACAAAATGCCCAAATAGAGGGATGTAACTTATTAGAATACACACTTTGCATGTAGAAGGTCACCGCTTCTATCACTGGCATAAACAGATAGGGCTGGCATGAGTTTCTGCCCCTAACCCTGTCAGTCAATGTCAACAGCACAAAGTCAGACAGACCAATGGTCTGACGCAATGTTAAACAGCTGTCTCTATAGCAAGGGGAAGCTGGAGCTGGCTACTGACATACCCCACAACCTTCAGTGAAGTACAGTTTGGACCCCTCACCCACACCAGCTGGTAAATGATAGAGGAATGTTCATTCCTGGTTGTAATCAATGAGACCTAAATTTTAAGTACCCTAGGCAAAAGAAGATGATTTCATCTCCACAGTCCTAACTTTTCAGTGCTGGGAAAAGTTTTTCACTATATATTTGATGTGCTAATGTACCACTTTTCATATCTGCGCACTACTGCTTTTTGTTTTTTAAGTGGTGCTTTTGTTCTGGCTGTAAAACAAAAACTCTTTTCATGATCAATATGTTCTTTGGAAATAAAGGAGAGAGTATTATGTTCCTGAAAATGTTAGTAACTATGTTTTTGTATTGACAGAATGTTTGATACATCAGCTAGGCATAAAAAATAGGAAAAAGACAGGGTTTGAATTTGAATCATATAAATTTCCCAACACTGCCTCTCTGTTTTGAGGAAAGTGTAATTATGCTGACTCTTCAGGTAAACCAGCTCAGGGTAGAAGGTGAAGGATTTGTGGGTTTTATCTTCCTCTGCATCTTTGCTGGCTATGTTGAGAAACATTTGTTTACTGCTGCAGTACCGCCACTATTATCCCAAAATGGAGATTCAAGGCAGCTTAAGAAATGCCTGCAATGTTTAAAAATCGTTCAACTATGGCTGGAATCACTAGGTTGCTGGGGTGTTTTGGGCTGTATGGCCATGTTCCAGCAGCATTCTCTCCTAACGTTTCGCTTGTATCTGTGCCTGGCATCGTCAGAGGTTCCGTTGGCAGTGAGGGAAGTGGGGAGTGTCTATACCTGTGGAATCTCCAGGGTGGGAGAAAGAACCCTTGTCTGTTTAAAGCAAGTGTGGATGTTTCAATTTGCAAGCTTGAATTAGTATTTGAGAAGCCATGGTGTTTGCAAAGTCAATCAGTGATGTATCTGCATAGAGATAGCCTGGCCTTTGTTGCCTGGAGGCATCTTGTTAGGCGAGAATGGTGTTCGAACATGGCCATACAGCCTGAAAATGCACAGCTACCATTGTATAGCTGTCAAAAATTCACTTGAAAAGGTATAATGTAACAAAACTGTACACAAGTACCTGTTTCAGGGCGTTCAGCTCCAAGTCCTGCTAAGAGATCAACTGTTCTGTTAAGATCTTCTGAATTGGGGCCTGTTTCTGACACAAGCCCACATAAGTAACCCAGAGACTTCAACTGTAACAATGAGCAGAGAAACAAAATTTGTCATTGCATTAAGTCTAAATACTCAGAAACACAAAGTGTTAGAGCACCTTAAAGGCTAACAAATTATTGCACTGGCATGCTGTCATATTTTTGGGGGACAAATGTGAGAGTATTGTGGGAAGTTTTGTTATAACTGATTAAGCTGAACATCTAAAATTTGCAGAAAATGTGAAAAAGCCTTATCTTCTCAATTTGTATGTTTAGAGTAACAACGAAGAACTGAACATTATGAGAAAAATAAAAACGTTGAAATCAATTTATTTTAAAATCAGTTAGGTTTCTCTCACTCGCCTTTATGCGTAAACACACACACAAACACTTACAGAGCATTTGAAATGTGCTTGTCCTGCTGAGCCAGAATATTGCTCTTATTTACATAACTCAGCATTCTGTTTTGCAAACAGTAACTGATCAGAAGTTTCAGGATGTTTCAGCAGCACAGCATGAAGGCAAGAATCATTTTTTTTCATTCAAGAGGTACACAGCCTTTGAAACTGGAATGTGGAATAAAAAGTGGTTTGTCTGCTGATTAAACTTTCCTTGGTGAGCTCATCAGCTAGAATTCATTAAAATGTATCTCAACAGAGAGACGAAAGCAGTGATTTAATAAAAAGTGAAATACTACATTAGTTGATGAAAAACATTCAATGTAAAATTACTTGAATCAAGCCTGTTATAGTTTAAAGAGGAAAAGCTATCCTTCTGTATTAAAATACTCTATTTGTTGGTGAATACATACAACTCACATTAAAAAGTAAGGCTTCGGCACATGCTATTTGTTTTAATACAGTCTCACAATGCCTTGAAAATTTTCCCCTGTCCACATCACATAGTTTCTGAAATGTCCCAAAAGTTAGGTGACCAATGCTACCATATTTTCTCTTAAACTTCATGTCCAAGTACAAAAGAATTATGAAAAACAAGAAGCAAACCATAAAGACAGCATGGGGATGTTGAACAGAACAATACAGAATACAAAAATATGGAAAGCTGAACACAAAGAAGGAAGACATACTTGAATTTAAAAACAAAACTCTACCAAAGATAAAGTAACATGGGTCTTCAAACTAAGACCAGTGAGCCGAATGCAGCCCTCCAAGGTCATTTACCCTAACCGTCACCCTAAACTTTAGACTTAAGGTTGCCCTAAGTCTAAAATGACTTGAAGGCACACAACAATAACAATGCTAACTAACTTGACTAGCTCATCAGTCAAAAACAGGCCCGTGCTTCCTATTGAAAGACTGGTCAGTTTATGTTGGTTATGTTCTTCATTTGAAATATGTTATTTCATTTCAATTTTTTTGCACTACAAATAAGATAGGTGCAGTGTGATAGGGGAACGACTGAGTTAGAAGAAACCAAACATTCAACACCTTTGCTCTACCATTGAGCCATGATTCTTCCTTCACAGAGTGCATTTTTCTACTACACCGCAAGAATAGTGTCACACTATTATGATGTACAGAATGCACTGGGAGGCTCTACATACACTGGAATGTACACATGCATACAGCTATGCAAATGCAATGTTAAACATACAATGTGTGGGATTGAAGAAGTGGACAAGGACAGCAACAATCTACAGTCACAAATGTTTACATCTGCATTCAAGGATCTTTATGGAGAAACAAATCGCCAGACAGACAGATGAAAGTACAAAGGTGCATTAGATGGGAATGCATGCAGCTGAATATATATATATTTTTTACTGATACATCCATTCAATTAACAAACTTTTGCCATACAAGTCTTATCTCAATATATATTATTCCAAAAGTCACTTCACGTTAAATGACAATTTATATATTTCTTAAGATGTGTATCACCCGTTACCCAATGCCCTCCCCCCATTTTCCCCCTCTGAATATATCTGATACAACAATGTTCAAAGAAAAATGAGTGCACTGTCCTTCTAAATCTTTTATCTGTTTAGAAGTGAATTTCAGCATCATATTTCATAAAATTAACATCTAATTGATACTTGATTTTGAAAAGGCACTATTAAATTTGTCTGCTGACATTACTGTAATGCACAATATCCTTTCCTTACCTTTTCAGTGGCATAACTCCATAGGCCAACCATGTGAGAAACATTGGCATCCATCTGAGACCGATCACAGCAACCTTCTATTCTCTGCAAAACCTCCAAACAGCTCAAAAAAACCCAACAGTCCAAAGCACCAGGAGGAACTGATACCTTAAGTGAAAAGCAATCAAGACCATGCTCAGACATGTAGCTTAATATTAATATTAAAACTAATTAAGATTAAAGGCTTTTGCTTGCCACCCAAAGCAAGTTCTTGATATGTATTCTATATAGCATATAAAAGAAATATTTCTTTGCAAATCCAGAAAGATTTTACACTCTGAGAAGTTCTCTCAAGAAATAGTGTATATTTAAATTTGAAACCGGTCACATTTTTGAAAAAGAATCCTTGTCTGTTGGCCCTCTAACTCAGAAGTGCAAGCTTTGGACCAAGTCTAGCCTTATAAACCCACTAACTATGGGCACACAGTAGCACATTAGCTAGAAAATAAGGCCACCAAGCAAAAGATATTTCTACAGGTTTGCTAAAGCTGCATCACAGAGGAGGACTAGGTAACCATGCAGAAGAAGAAAAAAATGCCCAATTTCACTTGAACGAATAATGAAGACAGAGTTGCTTACAAAGATATATGTTATACAAGTATCACAATTTTGTTTGCTACTTCAAATATTTAAGTTTAATGGGTTGTTTTAACTTTGCATTGTATGTTTTTATTTCTGTTGTAACCATCTTGGTTGGGTCGGTGCTCAGAGAAAGACGGGATATGAATTTCTCAAATAAATAAATAAATACCCTGTAAATGCAGGGACTTAATTTCAAAAGTGATGCTCATCTTATGTATAACTGGGGTTTTTTAAATAAGCATTTAAATTATTATTTATTTATTTATTTATTTCCGGCATTTTACCACGCTCTTCTCAACCCCCGAGGAGGGACTCAGAGCGGCTTACAAAAAGGCACAATTCGATGCCCACACAGTAAAACACAATATAAAACCGCAGAAACATCCAACATTAAAATACATTAAAATACAGTTACATTAAGCATCATACGCATTCAATTAAGTTAAAAACAGTGTTCCGTCCATAAAAAGCATTGAGCTCTATTCAACTTTCTATTAAAATCCAATCTAAAATGCTGCCTTGTGCTAGTTAAAGGTCAGCAAAAAATCAACATCTAGCCCTCCTCAGTTCTGCGATCAGGAGGAGGTCATCTATTATGCCACAGTTCTGAACTTTTATAAATTCCTCAAAAGTACAGTGAGCTCTGGAAATATGCTGTCCTCATCCTAAAATTTGAGCCAGCGTTGGGGAAGGGCAGCATGCAATCCAGTGGTCTCTTTCTAAATTTCCAAAACTATGTTTGCTTTACTCCTCCTTGACAAATACTGTAATTGCTGGAAAATAAACACTAAGCAAATAGGTTTTAGAAGTGATAACTTGTCTGTTTAAAGCACAACCATCACAGAACACTTAAAAATTTCTTTTCACAGATGAAATCTGAGAACAACAAAACATTTGATTTCTGATCCAATACCAATAACTCTACAGACATGTCTAGCAACAGCAGTGAGTTAGGAGCCAGCTGGTGCAAGCAGAATGAAGCATATTAGTAGTCTAACTTGAATATCTGGTTTTAAAAAATATTGTACATGGACAATTATCCCTTCTTTCTGGACACAGCAAATTTCCAAACAAATAATGATTGGCTAATATCTTCCAAGGAATGCTCAAGAGCTAGCCATGCCAACTGAATTTTAGAAGACCTCTATAATCCAGAACCAGTGATAAACAACTGGGGAAAGCAGCTTAGGTATTAGTCACTTAGCTGATTAAATTACACAGACTTACTTCAAGGAGCTTTAGCTCTTGAATGCAGTTGTGGAGAAGTTCTAGTGCTCGCTGAGACACCTCCCATGGCCTCTGAAGGAAGATTAACAATGTACATTGTCGAGAAAAGAGGTAACTGCGCAGGTCTAACAGAGTGGCTTCCTGGTTCTGAATCAGTTCTCTTTTCTCCATGTCAATTGGTTTACGAAGAATCAGCCCATTCCAACTTCGCACTGGCTGGCAGAAAAAGGTCAGCCAATTTGCCCCATCTATGTAAAGCAAGCACAAAGTTAGTACTTCATTACATATACTATAGCAAAACATAGTAACTGAAAAAAACCCACATAATTTGATATAAGTTTTCTACTGGGCCCACTTTTTATTTAGAGATAACAAATAATACGATCAAGATAAGTTTATCTAGCCTTTGGCCTATCCTAGTTAAATTCTGCATATCTGGCAAAGGACAATGGATCTCCTCATGAAGATGCACAAATGTACTTTTTCATTTGGTTACTTACCACCAGCACCAAAGTTGACAACATACTGTGAGAACAGGGCATCCAGCTCATCATATTGCACCAGAGCATCTTCAAATTGTTGTAGCATTTCAAAGACAAAGGCCAATTCTTCCTTTTAATATATAAAAAGAAAATTATTACCATTTGTGCCATCAGGCTTATAGTGTAAGGATACTATGTAGTTAAAAAGACATGCAACAATTGTTGCAATGTTGATTAGTTCTACTCAGGTGCTTGAGCATGGATGATGTTGTGTCTATACAAAGCACCAAACTGTGGAGGATTGAGATCATCATTACTAATATTTGCTATCATTAAAAAAAATAAGCAATAGTTATAGAATATGCACATTATCTCTTCCTCCAAATCATTGCAGATTATTCTTGGGAAACACAAAGCCATATTCCCCCAGAAAAGTCTGCTGTAAGTTACACTAATATAAAATGGGTGTACATTTGTATCTTTAGATCCCATTTCTACAGCACTCTGCCAGATATTTGACTTGATTCCAACATGCCTGCTAATTTTGCTAAAGCTGAACACTGTAACTGGAGCTTTTGCTGATGGTTTTTGTTCACCACGGCATACACTCAGCAGCTAATCTCAACTGAATCCATAGGATCAATATAAATGCTAATTTATCATTAAGCAATTGACCTTACATCTTCTTTGTCCACTCCCCTAAAATGTTTGTCCCCATATATTTCTCTCCTACCAGTTCGAAGGCCTGTCTCCAGTACTCCGTTTGCAATTATTCTCTCCCGCACAAATATTTCCCTTTTCATTTCTATCTCATCCTGAGCTTTTATCATTTTATATTGTCCATGTGGCCCGCTCATTGTGATTGTACTTTTACACTGTTTTATTGTATTCTGATGTTTTATTTGCTTTGTTACGATGTTTGTTTGTATTTTTGGTTTGATTTTGTTGTAATGCACTACTGGGCTTGGCCTCATGTAAGCCGCCCCGAGTCCCCTCTGGGGAAATGGTGGCGGGGTACAAATAAAGATGATGATTATGATTATTATTATTAGGTGAGTGTACTCTAGTTGCAGACCTATGATATCAAGAATTACAGTTCTTAACCTACTAGTTCTTAACCTTCAGTGTTCAAAATTAGTGACATACACTTTTGTGTTCTATGACCATTCACAATTGCTGGAGTCTTCACCGTTTTAAAATAGGATTTGTAAAAAGGTTTTAAAAAGAAAAAAGAAGTTAAAAAGTGAGACAGCAAACATAAAGAAGGAATGTGGCCTAAGCACATGCATTTACAAAAACATGCTTTCTTGAAGCTGGTGTCTATAAAATACAAATTCACATAGTTCTGCTGAACCAGTAAAATCTTGTAACTGTTGGACAATAATGATATTTTTTTATCTTTCCATCTCAAAGTGTAGGATTCAATAATGTTAACCATTGGTCATTAAATGCTATGTTGCAGAGATATAATTTAAAACACATGCAGTTACAAATACCATTTTTTCTAGTTTAATTTATTTAAAAGTTATACTTCCACATCCTGCTTTACCTACCTGAACCATAAAATATTCACAAAAACTCCATCCAGGTTCTGTCCTCTTCTCCCTCAAAGTTCGCATATCATCCTCAAATTTACCTAGATTTTTGGTAAAGGACATGAGAAGCAGTGTCCTAAGTTTTGTCAAGAAAGCATTCCAGGACTCTTGAGAGCGAGAGGAGTCTTTCAAAGGGTCAGATAGTACCACGCATCTGTAATGGGATGAATTAATAGATTAATCAAAATGCCCAAATCAAATCAAAATTAACAGCAGAGAAAGCAAAGTGTTAATTTCTCTTTAAACAGGAATCATCTGCCTGTCACTTCAAGACATGGTTACAGTACTAAATGTTTTCATATAGGCAAAAAATCAATAAAAATCACCCAATAAAATACATTGATGTTACACAAAATAGAGAATTTAAAGGAGGATGGGTCAGAAAAGATTCCTCAGAAGTCCCTAGCTTAACACTTCAGCTGAAGGCCAATTCAAGGGAATGTAACATTTTTACTGTAACACCCTTCAAACTAGCAATGTTGCTGTTCAATGTCACGATGCAAGGACTCGGCCGGCCCCTTAATCACACACACAGAGACGGTAATCAGCTAACTATTTATTGAATAATAAAGAACAGGTGAAAAGGTAAATGTCCATAAAATATTGAAAAGTTCAATCCACAAGGAAAGAGTCCGTAGTAATCCAATCCAATAGCTTGGCAAAAAACTTGGTAAAAGGCTTGGCAAAAGGCTCCGCAAAGCAATGCGGATCAAGGAACAAAACAAAGTTCAAACAGGGCCCAAGAAACTTCTTGGCAAGGCACGAGCTGGCAACTTGGCTCCGTAGTCCTTTGCTCGCTTCACTCCTCTTAGAATAGAAGCGGCTGAGCTACTGAGGATCCGTTCCCATGGATCCTATACTTAATCCCCTTGGCGAGGCCCCCGACGCTCTAGGCTTCTGCGCCAATTTGTGCTACGGGATCTCGCGCTTCTCTGGCACTCTAGGCTGCGGTGCCAACCCCTCCTGCTGGACTCGATGCTCTCCTATCGAAGCCCCGTCCTTGCCTCCCAGCACCTGGTTCACTATCTTCATGAGAGACAAACTCCCTTTCAGCTTCCATGGCCTCATCCTCCACTGTTTCCCTGATTCTCTCCTGCGACCCGAAACCACCTGGCTTCTCATAACAATCGTCACTATCAACACTTTCTGAATCAGCCTGACTTTCCCAGTTATCGTAGCCGTCAGGCCATCCATCATCCCAGGCCAAGCTCTCTGTGGGAGAGGAAGGCCCAGCTAACTCATTAACTCCTTCCTCCATTTCCTCATCAGCTGCGGCTGGTTCCAATGCAAGTGGGACCCCCGGTGCTGCCCCCTGCCCCCCAGGCACAAAAGAGAACTGGGTTGCTACATTCAATTTATGATAAATCTAATTTCCTACTCTCATTAAGCCAACAAAAGAACAGGTAGAACAGAGATGACTAAAAAGTGATACACATAATTTTACTCTGTGTATTGAAAGGACAGAGAAAGAGAAAAAGTGGCTAGGAATGGTCCCTCCTTTGATTCTACCATCTGTAAGTATAGCAGCAAGGAAAAATGATGTCAAGGGGAAAATGCAAAGCTTGCTAGAACATAAAGAGTTCAGGAGACAGCTTGACCTCACTTCCATAACAAGGCAGAGCTGTTTGGATGTCATATTTACCAGTAGCATTTGCATCTAGATAGAAGACGAAAAATAAACCTTTACAACTTGCTCTACTAGTTCCTGCACAAGTATGCATATTTTCATCTGGAGCAAAAAAAAATATTGCTTATCTCAAAATATTTTGAAATATTTTATTTCACCATCCTAACACTTATTTACTACTAAATTATTTGTATACCTGTGTTCTGTGGAGTTTTAATTTTAAGATCTAACAATGTCTAAGAAGCCACATCAATTTTCAGAAAGTAATCACATCAGAAGTGTTATTTTTCACTGCAAACTTTGCATCTTAAAATTCAAAGGTAGCTTTCCTCCATGTAATTTCCCCTAGTTTTGCACTTCCAGTCCCTTGTTTCATATCCTTGGCCTTTTTCAAGGGCCCTTCAACTATCAGAAGAGGCATTTGGGTACTTCAGCATGATGAGAAATTCCTTTTGCATATGCATCCTTGTACAACTGCATGATTGCATCAGTTGCAACTGCTATCAAAGTGGCATGTCCAAAATGATCAGGGGCAAAGGCAACTCCTCAATGAAGGAAAATTACAAATGTTGGGACTACTTTAACTAAGAAGAATGTGAATACATATGGAGACATGACAGATGTACAACACTATGCATGGTATGCTAATAGTGGGTGAAAATGAGTTTTCATCCTTTTCTCCTAATACAGTACAAGGATCATTCAATGAATGGTAAAAGATTTAATACAAAAAGATGGAAGTATTTCTTCACAAAATGCATTGTTAAATTATGGAATGTAACAGGACAAAATGACATGATGGTTTAAAACTCTGAACAGCTTTAACATAGGATTAGACAAAATCACTGAGATTAAAGCTATTAGTCACAATGACTGGATATTACATCCAGGATCAGAGACATGTCTCTCAGTACCAATCAATAGGAAACAAGAGCAAGTGTCTTTATTACCCTCGTGACCTGCTTGTGGGTTCTCCTAGGTATCTGGTTGGCCAAATATATGAAAAATAAGATGAATGCATTTACCTGACCTGGGGAGCTCATATATAAACTTATTTTATTGAGATTGTTTTCTTCAATTCTTCTGGTGCAAAATCTTCTCAAAGCAGCATATAAGATAAAATAGCAATATACTACAATATGTTTTTATGTCCAGGCTTTGAGAAGGTTATATAGAAATATTTGGATATTTGAATTTTACAGTACTGAAGTTTTATTTTTGTTCTATGCATAATTTACAAAACTGACACTAAATCAAAGATGATTTTATACCTATCAAAACTTTAATTTGTACAGAATTTACAAACAAAAGGACTTAGTCATCCAGGATCTCCTACATTATCTTTGTAGTTAAGTCTATTAAAATCCACTAAACAAAAAGTATGAAGTCAGCAATGTGCAATGTATCATTAGACATAGTTTGCCAACTCCTAACAACAGAAATGAATGTTGTTCAGATTCTTGCATTTAGTTTCAGAAGGCTGCTTCACTTCTTTATACAGAAATGAAGACATATTAATGGAAGCTCTTCTAGCTTGCCACCTAAGAGATGACAATATCTGTTCGCATTCAAATGGTTTAGAAAGTTCATTAAATATTTAAGGAGTTTTAACATTTACTACATTAAAACAGCCATCATTGTCAAACTCAGGAAAGCATTGCAGTGAAATCATTTTCAACATTCAGAAACAATACAATATAGCAGCATATAACGCAGACACAGAAACACAGAAAAACAAGTTGAAAATTAGTTGGAATGAATGCCAATGTATATACATCCTACTAAATCTCAAGGTTTGAAAAAGGTGTGTTTTTTATCATACCTGAATTTTAATATCCTGCATTTTAGAACTGAAACCGGCTTTGGACATGGGATGGATATAAAGGGGTCATGATGTGGAAAAATCTCAAATACATATTGCCACCAGTCTCTGCTGTCTGAAATGCACCTTTGGGTAGAATTAATGCAGTTTGGCACAAATTTAACTGGCATGGCTCAATGCTATGGAATCAGGAGAGTCGTATTTTTACAGGGTATTTAGCCTTCTCTCCCAAAATAAAAGTTCCAGGATTAGACAGCATTGATTCATGACATTACTTCGACAGTATAGACACACCCGTCAACATATTATCTGTTTAGAAAATGTGTCAATGTAAAACAGGTGGCTAAAGTGCAGTTGTAATTATGTTACATTTGGGGGTCCTAGGCCCTTTACGCATGAGAGGTTTTTTTTTTTTTAAAGGAAGTCAACAGGAACCAATTTTCCAGTCTTCAAAGAACTTATGAAACTATTGTATGATTTTATCCATTTGTGTAATTTCTTGGACCTCCCTCTTCACCAAGGTTATACATTTTCTTTGTCTTTCCTTTTTTAATTTAACTGCTAACCACTTGCCTGTTTTTTTTTAGCAAATTCAAAATGTTTTTGTTTGGTAATTTTCAATTTTTTTCCATGTTTTCTGTTAATATAATTGATGCTTGCAGTCTTAACTGCTTCAACTCTTGAATTATATTTACATTTTACGTTCCTGTTCCTTTAATTGTTTCTTGAATTTGATTGATCTTTTCTCAATTTTGTTTCCTGACCTGTGCAACTTAGTACTTTAAACTACAATCCTCATAAACATCAACTGCCATGACCAATGGTCAAAGACTATGAGAATTGTAATCCAACCTATGGACTGGAGGACACAAAATGCTATTTTTCCCCATCTGGGAATATCAATTCATTCTATTGTGCAAGGCGACCCTAGGCTTAAAGGTTCTGCCTGATCACTATAAGAGAAAAGGAATTCAGGGGAACAGGAAGTACAAGTACAACCATAACTCTGAAGCTACTTATAGCACTTAACAATCAGTAGCTCTACAAGGAAGTATCTAATTTTGTACTGCCAAGACCAAAACTAACTACACCACATGAAGACACTGGAGCAAACTCCTCCCTCACAGGACTTTTTTTTGGCACAATAACAATCACACCTTAAAGCAGTATATTTTTAGAGAAATGACTGTGGTGTGTCCCGCAGTGAGTAGTATCAATATTATGCAAAACAAGAAAAACCTACCTGTCACTCTGCTTGTTGCAAAAGTCATTTCTTATTTTATCTACTATAGATGTTCGTGGAAGAATATTTGTTTTGTTTTTTTTCTTGGCATCACATTCTACCACCACAATTAACCAGTCCATAGAGCTGTGAACTTTCAGAACATTCTGCCACTTGGTGATATCATCCTTTACTGTAGCTTTGTAAACTTCAGTATCCTAGGGATATAAATGGAGAATCAAATTTAAATTAGAGAAGCTACCTTTTTATTTTTGGCTATATTAGAGAAAAAATAGTAAGGAGGTTAGGATTTTCATTTAGCAGATTTCAATATTAAATGGATTATTCACGAAAATATTTGTTTAACAATTTCACACGTTTACACCAGTAATAGTAATTTTATCAGTGGAATGATGCACGGATTTGGTTGGAACAAACATAACTTAGCCTTTCATTTCTCTTCATCAGTAATATTAAGAATGCCGAATCATAGAGTTGGAAGAGACCACAAGGTCAATCCAGTTCAACATCTTACTGTGCAGAATAGAAGAACCCCCAACAGATGATCATCCAACCTCTATTTTTAAAACCTCCAGAGAAGGAGACTCCGTCACATTAAAAGGTAGCAAGTTCCAATGTTGAACAGCTCTTATGGTCAGGAAGTTCTTCCTAATGTTCAGATGGAATCTCCTTTCTTGTCATTTGAAACCACTTCTCTGGGTTCTAGTTTCTAAGGTATCAGAAAACAAGCCTGCTTCCACTTCCTTATGACAGCTTTTCAAGTATTTAAACATGGCTATCATGTTTACTCACAACCTTCTCTTCTCAAAGTTAAACATACCCAGCTCTGCAATGTAAAATCTACATCTACAATGCAAAATCTATTGTACATTTATTCTCTCCAATCATAATTAACCACCATGTAAGCAAGTTCAACGTGCACCCGTACTTACACAGCATTCTGTCCAATAAATATGAAGAAAAGGAAATGTAAGAAGAGCTTTGTTTCCTTCTTTAGGTAGTAGTTCTTCTTTAAATTGTACAAAATTAGATTCTAGATGAATCATCTTGGGAGCACGTCCATAAGACCTGTGTAAAATTCAGAACACTTAAATTAGTTGATAATATAGAAGAAAACTAAAGTAAGAACAGAAGGAATATATAGCAGATATAATGGAAAAGCTACTTAATTATAGATCTAAGTGTAGTAGCACAATGTATAAAAGGTTTATATGAATTTAATATAAGCTTGTTTTTCTCATGATGAAAAGGACTTGTATTTACAGAATAATTGAATAAAACACATTTTTCCTGAACTCAGGAGCAGTTTAAAAAATCATGTACCTCATTTCCAAGTGATTTGAATTATTATGTTTATTTATTTATTATTCGCATTTGTTAGTCGTCACTCCCGGTGGGGATCGGGGCAACTCACAACAGTGGATTTACAGTTTAAAAGCACAATATATACACAATAAAAGCACAATAAAAACACAGTATTTTTAAACATAATGTGTAATTACAAAACGATATGCTATGCTAACAGCAACCCTCAAAATATTTAGCTGGAAGTCAGTTCGTATATCTAGTCAATGTATTGTTTTTATGATGTGATGTTTCATATGCGATTTTATTGTTGTAATTTAATGATAGCCTCTAATAAGGCTTAATTGTAATGCTGTCCTGAGTCCCCCTTCGGGGGTTGAGAAGCGACGTGATATAAATGCGAGAAATAAATAAATAAATAAATAACAGAAAACACTCATAGGAGCAAGGCCTTTTTGCTGCTCGCTATTTAAAACTGTGAGGGCTTATACAGTATTCCTGCTTAACACTTGTCCAAAAGCTGATAGAACAAGTCATTAGTTGTCTTGTGCAATAAATCTAATGAAGAAAACTGCTATTACCTCCTCCATTCCATGGGTTCTCTTGGAAGCTGCTGGGAAAGTATGGGATATAAAGAACTGAAGAGATTCTGATCACCAGCACCTAAGAGACAATGAGAGGAAATTATTTCTGTCCCATAAAGATTATAAAGTTCCAATTATTAAATATTTTGACAATATGCACCCAACTTGTTTTGTAACAGCATCTAAAAACAGCACCTACACAAATCATGAAAAAATAAGGCTTTGGATGCATTCTCTCTAGCAGTGAATGAAGAAGAATGTAGACTGGGGATTTGGACCGGATCACTTGCAGAGGTGACAGCCTGGAATATCCATTTAAGTCTGGTTTCAAATCTGGCTATGGGGACTGGGTGGGGCGGGGAAGTGTGTCTCTGTTGGTTCTGCTGGATTTTTCAACAGCTCTCAATACATCTCCTGGGTCATCTCTCTGGGATGAGATTTGGGGGTATTGTTCTACCAGGGTTCCCATCCTTCTCCAGGGGGCAGATTCAGAAAGTGGTGCTAAGATTTCTGCTTGACCCCATGGCCATAGACATGTGTGTTGAGGATAGACATCCTCAAGATTGATACCAAGCATATCTAACGGTAATGAATATTTTGTGACTCTTGTGGATGAGAAATGTTTCATCCCCTGCCTTTGACCAAACTCCCAACTATGAGCATAGATATACAGGCTAAAATCCCTTATTAGTTGATGGCCTACTGAGTCAACTTTTATAAATGTCAGTTCATCAAATTCCAATTAATTCAGAATATCTACTCTAGTTGGTAGTAAGCAATAGATATAAATTAAGTCTTAAGGTATATGGTAACCACTTTACATTTATTTACAGTACCATTCAGTTAAAAACACATTATGTAGATTTTGTGGCTTCTGTCACTAGTTTCCTTCCTAGGCAGTGACTAGCATACATCCTTGCTTGAGTAGCTACTGAAGAATCCTTCCTTGCCCTGTCCTTTTCTAACAAAATTATGTAATCAACACAAAAATGGTCTTTCTGGAGTAGTGACAGATATAGTTAATAAACATAGTCCAATAACATAAAGAACAATCCAAGTGGCAGGATTATAATTAAATAAGCACCACTTTAATTCAATGCACGAATAAAGATCTCTAAAAACCTAGGATTAACTTCAATAATTGAACTCTACAAGCAAAGTTTTAATGTTTCTCCAGTAAAAGATCTGGGCAACATCAAGTAGAAAGCAATCAGCTTTGTAAACTTTTTTTTTTGTAGAGTGTTTAGAATTGTAATAGATTTAATAATTTTCTGACTCAGAAAACTATCTCTTGTTCCATGTCATTATTAAGTTATTTCCTGTCAGAGCACGGATACATGATAACTGAAAGAAAATGAAATAAGGATCTCACTATTTCTTTAGATGCAATACTAACTATGCCAAGAGTGGCTACTTTCATATTATTGTAATCTTTGCAATTCTCATAAGTATTTGCTGACAATAATCTAAAATTCTATGTTTCAGGTCCTCTATTCAAAGACAATGCACATTTCTTCACACATAATATTGCATTCTCATTACATGTCTGACTTACTGCAGTCTAAAACAGCTCGTTCATCTCCTAGAAACAACAAAAACTAGTATACTAATACTGCTGCTCCTCACTTAGTGGTAAAAGGTGTACAAAAGCACACATACACAAGCCCTTCATTTTTTCCAAAGTCTTTAAAATTTATTTCAACCTTCAGTCATTTTCTTTTTTGCTATCTGGCTTTAATGCTGCATTATATTTCATTGTTTTGCTCACGGTTGTCATTAATTTTTAATTTTGTAATTCCTGATGCAAAAGACCGGAACAAGTATTACAATGAGGTCTAAAATGTTGATTAGGAAAGTCTAAGTTTCAGAAGAAAATAATTCCAATAGTACCTTGCTAATCCTTTTGAAAGGTGAGGGAAAGAATAGAAGAAGTAAATCAAAAAGGCTTTTAAACTAAAACCATGAAAGAATGAATGTACAAGGCAGTTGTGTGAATGAATGGAATGAAAGATAGGATTACAAAGTTATTTATGAGCCTGGCAGACTAGCTTTTGGAAACTAGGTCTCACCTAATTGCAACTAGTGCTAAGTAAGGATTAACAGTAGATTTCTAACCCTCTTCCAGTCCTGAATATAGATGAAGCCGCATTTATGAACTGTTTAAACAAGATGAAAATGAAGCAATGATATTTGATACTGTTTTGGAAAAAAGCTAATATGGCAAAAGTTGCATTTACAGTTATACAAATCATACACATCATGATAGAAAATGTACAAAATCCCAAATCTGTGGAAAAGTCAGTCATAGATCTGATAAACGTGTTTAGTGGCAAAAGCCCTCTCTTTTAGGAGGGTGTTGTGAAATTGTATTCTGAAAATCGAACAGAGCTTGTCAAGCCAAGTTATACTGCATGTTTAGAAAACAATCTGCTTGATTTATTGTATTTCTGTATCTAAAACAAAACTGAAGAACTTCTGTGTCTGTTTAGTTGTGCGCCTGCCAGTCATTTCTAACTTAACACAATCCTATCCCAGAGTTTCCTTGGAAATATTTGTTTCGAGGAGGGGGAATCTTTATGTTAACCTGGGCTGCCCACAGTCACCAAATAGGTTTCCACAGCTGAATGGGAATTCAAACTTTGTCTCCAGAGTTGTCGTTCAATATTAACATCACTACATCACTCTTCTCAAAAACTAAAATGGCGCAGAGTCTGAGTCTTTATTTGGAGAGCAAACATAAAACAAAAATCATAGGTTCACAGTATTCCAAGAGTACACAAATAAATTATTTTGGATATACCTTTCTGCTCAGAGAAAACTACATCTCATTAGTTCCTATTAACATTCAGGCCCTGTTGCTATGTAGCAAAACCTAATTAATTGGATCAGAATAGGAAAAATATTCATATTTCATTTTTTCTGCAAACACAGGTAGAATGTCAATTTCAGTAACCATTTCATAGTACAAACAGAATGTTATTCACCAAAGTTTCTTAACTGCTGATTCCGCATTCATCTCCCACTTGTGTCTAACAATATTACTCCCCTCTCTCCCCACCCTCTGAGAACAGCACTTTCCTTCATTCAAATATTAATTTAATTGATCAATCACAGAGATAATGTGGTTCAGTTCTTTGTATTTTCCTTTTCCCTTTCACTTATCTATAAATCTTTCCCATTCCAGATCCCACTTCTTGATTTGGCCTATTGCATATTTGGTTCTCCTTTCGAGGATGTAGTTCTGGAGCGTGAAATCCACTAAATATTCACTAAATATTCAAACAATCCACTAAATATTCAAACAATTTTAAACTTCCCACTTTCTGTGCTCTTTCCAGCCCAAAACCACAGTTGCTTGGGTGGCAACTGTCATATATTTTATAATATAAAATCTACTTTCTGGGTAAAGAATTCTTTTTTATTCAACTCCAATTTATGCCCTATTAATTCTTCCATCTCATTCTTTACATTCTTATAATTTTTGGTACTTTATTTATTTATTATTTCAATTTCTATACCGCTCCTTCCTACCGGCTCGGGGCGGTTTACATCTTTGCTGCAGTCCTACCACATATGCATATTGTCGACCCTCCCTTTCAAACACAGGCAGTGATCCTATCAATTTATTGGTTTTTTTCAACTCTGGTCCATCTTTTTGAATAATCAAAATCTAATTTTAACAGTCTTGTTAATTAGCAGGCCTCAAAATAAACCTGTAAACTAGGTGTACCCCATCCTCCATTTCCTTCTGGGGAGTAACATATTGAGTTGATGATTCTGTTTTCGTTTGCTCCTGCTATCCAAGTTTTTAATGAGTTGTCCCATTTCTTGATTATTTTGTCGGGCATACTATATGGTAGAACTTGAAACAAAAACAGAAATTTGAGGAGAATCATCATTTTGGCTATCTTAATTTTGCTTGACATATCCCAGTTCCGGTTTTTCCAAATGTGAATTTGATTGTTGACTTTTTCCATAGATGACTATAGTTCAATTGTATTATATTGTTTAAGTTTTTGGGGATATATATCCCTAAATATTTTAAGTTCTTTTCACCCAGTTTTATCCCCAAGATACTCTGGATTCCTTTTAACTCTTTACAAGTAAGATTTTTATGTAGGATTTCTAATTTTTGAATGTTAATGGCCAACCCTGATAACTTTTCAAATTTCTTTATGTTAATTACTTATTTATAGAGTCCTCTGGTGACCCTAGTAGAACCATGGCATCATCAGCACATAAATTAACTTTAATTACTTCCTTCCCGATTTTAAATCCTTTAATTTTGTTACTGTTTCTAATAAAGTTAGTTAATGGTTCTATTGCCAATGCAAAAAAGATGGGGAGAGGGGGCAGCTTGTTATGTCCCACTTTTAATCTTAATTCTTCTTGTTGTAGTCGCATTGATGAGTAATTGTGCCTGACTATCTTTATAAAGTTCCCTAATTACTTCACAAAATGCCCTACCCAAATTAGAATCTTTACAGACTTGAGAGATACTGGGAGTTTACCATGTCAAATGCTTTGTAAACATCCAATTTTAACAACAGTAATTTCTATTTTTCTCTAGCTTGGTTAATTATATCAAGTATATTTCAATATACTAAAATAAACAGAATATACTATAATAGATAGAATTCATTCTAATTTAGTTGCTACAATGGTAGGATATGTGGGTATAAGATTTTTGCAAAAGGGGATTGCATCTATTTAGCGATCACTCAGAACATTTTTCTATAAAAAGCTAATTGTTTAGCTTTATCATATGAATATATATATGTGTGTGTGTGTGTGTGTGTGTGTGTACACACACACACACAGGGAAATGAGCATGACATATTACTTTTTAAAATAAATCTTTATTCAGTTTACAAAGATTGAATTAAAAGAAAGATAGTATATAGAAATAGTACCAGAAAAAGAAAGATAAGAAAAATAGAAAATGCCACCTGGCATTACAGAAAAAGTAGAGAATAGGGTGCCGGAAACAAGAAAACATAGAAAGATCTGGGTAAGTAGATTATCACTGCCAGTTCATTTTTCAACATGTTCATCGTAGATGTTCCCTATGTTTTCTTCTTTGTTTTCTCAAGATGCCTACGGTGCGTAGAGAAAAGACAGCAAATCTTATTTAACATAACCCATCATTTAGCTTTTGCTAGCCCCCTTATTAATTATTGTTCAGTATTGTTCAGCATGACATATTACTGTTGATGTTCCACAGGCAATACAAGAAGCACATTTTTAAAAAACAATAGAAAACTCTTCTAGCGTCAATGTATTTTTAAAATATAAAACTGAACCAGCAAAAATGATGTACTGGACACTATTATGCCTTTAAGAGGACAAACTTGCTACATCAGCTAGATGTTGATAATGCAATGAAATTAAATTTCCTTGTGGCATATGGTGTGGGTGTGTCTAGTGATTCCCCTCTTTTTGGTTGGATACATTACAAAATTTTAACTTTGTACCAAAAAATTGTTGGCACTTGTAAATGAACGTGTCATTTATATTTTATTCCTGTCATGTGAAATCTAAGGGTCAATTTAGGGATATTGAATAGTTATACTGTTGTTACAAGACTTACATTACAAGGTTGGAAAGATAAACTATTCATCATATGTTGTTTCAGTTACTAATGAACAAGATATTTTGTAGATATTGTCACTGCAAATATAGTCAGTTTATATTAAGATTTATGCCCAGCCTATGGTTGTATTTTATGTATGGTACCTCCCCATCTTCCCCTCCCCACTCTTTTAAAATTTCTTTCCTTTATAACCCTGATGTTAACATTCAGTGTCTGTTTGTGTGTAGAGAGAGAGTTGTATAACTGGGTAGAAACTGTAAACTAAAAGTATAGGAAAGGTGTCTCCTTTTATTAGTATCCTTGGAATACATATCTTCACAGTATCAATGTAGATATAAGATGGTCAATATTCCACCTTGCCCATGGACAGAAGTCAAGTTATGCAAAACCTAGAGACCAAAAGAACAGCATGGTTCGTAACAGTTAACATGTAACTAAGAATTTCATTCCATTACAGAGGAACTGTGCCTAACAATTGGTTTCTTGCTGAAATCTGCAAATGATGCTATGAGGTGTTTGGTCTTTCAAGAAAAACACACTTTAAAAAGAAAAGTTCTACTAGCTAGCAATGTTAGTAGTTTGTGCAAGAAACAGCATGACACATGGAAATTAGCCTGACAGATACATTTCTTTTTATAGGGCAGAGCAAGTTTAACATTCAAATCCATCAGATACAGAATGATAGTAATAGAATCAACATCCTGGGGCACTCAAGAACAATCCTTTCTGAAACTATGAGCTTATGTAATCACAAAATGAATGCTTTTCAGGCTGTAATTTTCCAACATGTTTAATTAGGTCTGCCATTACTAGCAGAAATATTAGTCTCCACAATTAAAAGTTGATGTTTAATTTGTTTTTTTTCACTTTTAAATAATAAACTTCCAACATTAATTTTATTTTTCATAGAAATTTAAGTAATTTTAGAAATAGGTCTGTGAAGAAATGCACCTGGAATGCTACGGTCAGGTGGATTTTCCAGAAAAGACCCACTTGAGGCAGGAGTTATCATTACAGAAGCACTCTCAGAGAGCAGACATTATACTTGACTTACATCATGTTGAAGATAACATCCAGGCTATTATAACACATGGGCTATTAGCAAACCTGGGTTCCAATAATTTGATGATGGAACCCAGAAATGTGGGGAAAGGTTCTAAACTTGCACTCAAAATGTATTAGTCCAGTATGGTTGATGGAAGTTGCCTCCACTAAGGTAGGAATGGAAACTGTGTGGTCCTCCAGACATGTCTAACAGCCCTGGCCAGAATAACTAATGATAAGGGCTACTGGAAACTGCAGTTCAATATCTTTTGGGGGGTCACACAATTTCCACTTCTGTACTATAGCAAAACCAGGAAACCTGGGGGCATCTAGATGATGCTGGATTCTAAATTCTATTAGCCCCAGCTATCATGCTGAAAAATGTGAAACACAACCGCAGTTGTATTTCAACATGTGGAAAGACCAAGGTTCCCACCCCACACTAGAGTCATTACTTGCCCTGTTCTTTTGACAAGTTTTCAATTTATTTCGTGGAAGAAAATCAAGCTTTACTTTTCAGCATTAATTCTCCCAGGGTAGATACAAATCAATATTCAAATGAATTGTGATCTCATTGCTATTACTATATGCCTGGAATTCCAGCAAGGCCTTGTGTCATTCTACTCTATATTCAATATTACTCTGAGTTCAAATAATATATTATACTCCACCAGGTAGCCCTAAATAGCTTGGGGGCAGGATACCCCTACATCTATGCAATTCATTTGAGACCTTCATGTGTGCTCCATCTCTTAAAGAAATGAACTTGGTAGTGAACTGAGAGACATTTTGTGCAGCAGGACCCTGCCAGTTGAACTCCCATTCCAAGGCGGTACGGTTGACTCCCCTTACTACTGGTCTTTAGATGTGTGGAAAAAACTGTAATCTTCCACGAAACGTTTATTCATTAAAGCTGTTCACAGTTTTTAGAAGATTGCCCTATTTTATCATTACATGTATCACTGATCTATTACATTGTTAACCAACAGGCAACATCCAGTCAGTCAACACCAACACAGAAGCAACTCCATGTACATGTGTAGAGGAAAATCTCAAATTATTCACAGTATACCCTAAAAAAGAAAAATAACTCTTTGTCCTCTCTAGCAAAGGCAACAACTTTGTTTCTCTTTCCTCTATATCAATTTTCCCCTGCATCACTGTCTCTTTCCAATTCCTCCCTCATAATAAATTATTTCCCCAGCCAACTGCAATGTTTCTATTCTAAATGGTTATATTTTGATCTTTTTGAAGACACAGGAACAAATCGTACTGTCTTTCCCTGTTATATGTGGCACTAGGTTCTTTCTTTCTTCCATTTTCCCTTAACTAATAAAATTCTGATCCAAGCTGAACACCTGATTGCTAGCTCCCTTTAGTTTAAATGACATACTATGACTGCAAGTTAAAAATAGAAAATCACTGGGTTTTTTTGTATATTTAAGCATATTAGTATCACAGAAGTTATATAGTAACAACTAAATTAACTGGAACTATCATTAGAGTTCACTAACAATATTACAATGTATCAAATGTATTTAATTTCTTCCCACCCGTTTGAAAAAGAAGGATCATTATACTGTTCAAGAACGCAGCAGAAAAGCTTTGACTTCAGTTAATGAAATTACCTATTTGAAGGTAAACATACTATACTCTTAAATTATGTTTTGATGACTCATTTAGAACATTTTGAATAATAAAATGCTAGAAATACAAAAGTTTGTAGTGAAAAATTGTACAACTTACATGGGCTTACTTGAACTAATAATAACAGTTTACTTGAATTTAAAGCATGGGATAACTTAGATACATTTCAAGACCATGGCAGAATTTTGGAGCAAATACACATATAATTGAAATCAATGTCATTTAAAGCTGCAGGGCACACTATCAAATATTTATATGCAGCGGATTAGTTACAGTGGATAGTTTTACTGACCAAATTATGTAAACAGTCTTAGGAGACTAGCAACACAACTCTGTCCTTGAATTATGTTGGCAAAAGAAGGTTGGTTTTGTTATACCACTACAGTCAAGCTATAATAGTGCAAGTACAGTACTATAGTACACCCTTCCCTATCCTGGTATTCACTCCTCACACTATCTTTCCCAGCATGGCCAGGAACCTCAACTCCAGAATTAAAACTAGGGCTACATCTGGGCATAAAGAAAGGACATCCAAAACCCAATCATTGTCTGTCTAACTATCATTATCATCCCAATGCGGATGGAAAGCGGAAAATTCCAATAGCAACAAAATATCTCCCAACCCCTACCTAGAATATGGGGGAACTTGCCAAACAGCATCCTCTTACTACAGAACAGCAGCAGTGCTTTGTTAAAAAGAAAATATATATTGCACAGGGGGGGAGGCTGCTGTTACATCATCATCAATATATAGGCTACTCAAAAACCTGTCTTGTAGGCAGCTAACTAAATATCACAAGTAATATATTGCAGCAATCATATATTTCATGGTGATAACAGATAAAACTAGTGTAGCAATATCAATATAAATAAGTAAAATAATCTGGCACTAAGAATTCAGATTTTAAAATTACAATTTAAAAGGACTGAATAAATAAAAAGTTATTCACTTGGGACCAGAAGGCCTATGCCCTATATCAAAGATACCAAGGAGGCTGCCTGGGAGGTGAGCTAGTTCACAATTTAGGTGTTTCAACTAAGAAGGTCCTTTCTCTACTGTCCAGACACTGCATTTTATTAAGTGAGGCACTATGAGCAGAAGCTGTAGTGTGGACTTTAAATACTGGGTGGTCGTGATGAAAAAGGTTTCAATCGATTGTGTGGGTATTCATAGAAGACTGTTATTTAAACATCAACCTGGGTCACAATTTATGAATCAATTTCACCACACAATTCTTCCCTATTTATAAGCAAGTAAGCAGCCATCCAGCTTTCATGGAAACAAAGATAGCTCACTACAGTCAGCGCTCCAAAATTTCAGGGATTTGGGATGCAGAAACCCCCAAAAAGTGGAAAAATCATGAATTTTAATAATGCTATTTATAATCTGAGATAATACCTTCCTAGGATTCTCTTGGTCCTTCAGAAGTTGACCACAGAATTGAACTAGATTCTTAGAAAAAACACTATAATCAAATCTGCTAATAATCAAATCCACAAAAGTCAAACTCACAAATGTGGAAGGCTGAATGTACTCAGCACCTGGTTGAACACAGTAGGGGAGAGCAGAATATACAGAATTTACAAGATATAACTCCAAATGCTAGAAGTTACTCTCTAAGCCAATACTTAGATAACACAATTTAAATAACAGAACACATTTTAAATAACAAGGATTCCCAGGAGCCCACTTTTATTAGTTACAAATAATGTGCTGGCACATGCTGCCTGATCACTCCCACTTTGAAACGGAACAACTAAACAAACCAAGGAACTTCATTTTCAAGTGTTGGCCAAAAACACAGGTGTAAGTCCCTTTCAGATTTTTTTTCTCCACAAGAAATCACAAACAAGAAGCAATAGTTTAAGAGTTACTTCTCAAGTTTGTTGGAAGGGAAACATGTCTTAGTCAGAGGACATGCCAAGCAAACCATGGAATGAAGCACTATAGTTTGTTTTGCCATTCCTATTCCAAATGAAGAAATCAGGCAACAAGTACTAGCATGTTGCTCCTAGCCAATAAGTTCAGATTGCCATGAATCCTTGGAACTTATTGTGTTATATGAACTGGCTCAGTAAATATGTTTACTTAGCTACGGAAAGACAAGCAATACAGTGTTATTTCAACTGCTGTCTAATTTGGGTTTCCTCAATTCGGTAATTGCCATTAGATTTCAGCTTCCATCATTTCCAGCCACCAAAGCAAAAGGTCAGGAATTATGGGAATTACAGCCTTTATATATTTTAGCTTCTTTAGCAAGAAGCTAATTTTATTAAAAGTTAACCATTTTAGCTTTATAGAGATAGCCTCCTTGAATCCTGTGCTAAGAAAAAGGTGGGATGTAAACTAAAGAAACTGCCACACAATCATCACAAGAAGCTGCTACATGTGGGTAACTCAATCACCAACCTATGTAAACAGAGCTGATAAGAGAGCCAACTTTAATTAACAGGGAAGTCCCTGGGTTCATGTGTCTTAGCAATAGAGTTCCGAGTTAGCACTGGACAAAGCACTACTGCTCAGCATGTGCATTAATGCATACACACATTACACTGTGGACATTACAAAAAACTTCAGAATCACTGTAAGGAGTGCGGAAACAGTTTATGTATGCACAGAATTACCAGTAACAGATGGTAATTTTGATGTTTTAACTTTAATTGAACAAAGTTAGCTCTTAACTGCTGATTTTTGGAAATCTACTTCAAGAATTAGTTCAGAAAATCTATTTAGAAATCAGTGTGTGGATGATATTTGTGCAGCTACACAAAAAACTAACTACATTTAGTACTATGAAACATCAGGCACATTGTGTGCTAATGTACCTTCAAGTTGCCTGTTGACTTATGGTGAGCCCATGCATTTCATAAAGTTTTCTTAGACATGGAATATTCAGAAGTAGTTTTACCAGTTCCTTCCTCTGAAAAATATTCTACGGCACAAAACTAGACCACAAAAAGTTATGTCATTTGAAACATCCCCTCAGGAAGCAACCACTTATTGGCCTATACCAGCATCCCAACCAATGTATGTATGTATGTATCCCAACCAATGCATAATACTGCTACAATTATATTACACAGAAATAGGTTTCTGAAACAATACAGATGCTGACTACATAAGTCTTTGCACACATAAACCTAATCATGTTGTTTGTCCAGACTGAGGTAAATCCACTGAATCAATGGAATTTAGTTACATGTTGACTCACTCTTCTAGAATTGACTGTGTGGGTCTACTCTAGTTGGGAGTAACCAACAGGAATGCTAGTCATAATGAAAAGGAATGCTATTTTTATGTTACACATAATAAACACAATATGAAAAACTACCATTTACAGTATGACCAAACAAACAGTGCATATTATTATTGTTTCCTTGCTGAAGGCTGAAAATTATAACATCTCTTTTTAATAGTTCAAAAATAATTGTTCATACCCTGAAGACTGGAAAGAGAAGAAATGAATTAATAGATTGATTGCCTCTGCTGTTCTCCAAAGCTGTCCAACTGAGGTGGTCTGGCATAAATTGACCTTTAACATGCTATCTGAGGTTCCAAATCCAACTCTGTTTTGGTTCTAGAAATGTCACCCTTTCTCACAGATGTACTTTCTCCCCTTTATATATTTTCATTTTTGGAGAGTGAAAATTTAAAATATTCAGCTGAAGGTATATAGGTGAAGGTATATGTGATGAGGACTCTGTCAATAAAACCACTATAAGCTGTACACATGGTGTATATGTCCTGTATCCAAAGATTCAGTCTTCATAGAATCCATTATCCATGAAAATATTCACATTTTAAAAATCCAAAAAGCAAACCTTGATTTTGCCATTATATATATAAGGGACACTATTTTACTGTATCATCTTGTACAAAAAAACTTGAGCCTCCAAGGACTTTAATGTCCATGGGGGTCTTGAAACCAAACCCCAGAGGATATCAAAGGTCCACTGTGTGTGTGTATCTGTCTATCTCTCTCTCTCTCTATATATATATCCATCTACCTCTGTGTGTGTGTGTGTGTGTGTGTGTCTGAAAATACAAAGAGGGATAAAGAGGGAGAGATACACCTGACATATATGCACTTATTACAGGTTTATATATAAAATATGTGTGCGTATTTACTATTTGTAAAAATATGCATGGCATAGGACTGGACTGGATGGCCTTTGTGGATGGATGTGTGTGTGTGTGTATACAGATAGATAGTCTGGCAGAATTATCATTGGAAGAGATCACAAGAGCCATCCACAAGGGATGTATGTATACATAATAGGCATGGATATGTATAGATATACAGAGAGAATCATAGAGCCAACCACAGAATATATGTGTGTATATATGTATGGCGATATGCATATAGAGTGAGAATATATAACACATGACTGACAAAAGAGGGTGTTCAACCCGCTCTCCCTGGATTTGAACCGCTGAACTATTGATCAGCAGTCCTGCCAGCACGAGGGTTTAACCCATTTTGCCACCGGGGGTTCCATGTGTATATATAAAAGGTATACGTAAGTTTGTGTGTGTATGTATGTATATATACTGTACACACACAAATACATAGAGAGATAATTAATCATAGAGTTGGAAGAGACCACAAGGGCAATCCAAAAAGCATATTCCGCTATACAGAATACGAGAATCATAGAGTTGGAAGAGATCTCATGGGCCTTCCAGTCCAATTCCCTGCCAAGAAGGAGGAAAATATATACATGTAATATGAATATCTATGTGTATACAGTATATGTGTGTGTAAACACACAGGTATATAGAGATAGAATGATAGCACTGGAGGAGACCACAAGAGCCAGCCATACGGGAGATATATACACACACACACACAAAGTTTGTATATGTATATCTGTGTGTGTGTGTGTGTGTGTGTGTATATATATATATATACACAAACATACACAGAGGTAGAGAATCATAAAGTTGGAGTAGACAAGAGTCACTCACAAGGTGTATATATACACAAACATAATGTTGTTCCATGCCCTTATTCATTAGCTACAACTTGCACTATCCCATCCCCTTGTCATTGATTATAGTTGGCCATGTTTTACGACAGTTCTCACCATAGGTTATTGGGCACTGTTTTGAGTTTAAATTATTGTTTCATATGCTTTTGGTTTCATTTTGTATGGTACTGCGTGTTTATTTTATGCGCTGTTTTAGGCACATTGTCCATTCGGGGAGCATTTGATGACTCTGTCAGGCTATTGGCTGTTGCTGGTGTTATTTTATGTCGTTTATGATGTTGCTTTTATACATTTTATTGTGTTATGCTCTTATCTGGCTCCTGCACTTTTTCCAACTGCCCTGCCCTTACAATTTAATTGCACACTTCCCTGCCCAACTGAGTTTGGTATTTGATCACTTTGTCAGGCCATTGGCTGTTCTTGATGTAGCGTTATGTTTCTACGACGTTGCTTTTATGAATTCCATTGTTATTCTTTTATGTCTTAATCTATGTTTGGGGAGATGGTGGCAGGATACAGAAATAAAGTTACGATTATAATATATGCCGTCCCTGGTGGCACCGTGGGTTAAACCACTGAGCTGCTGAACTTGCTGATCGAAAGGTTGCAGGTTCGAATTCGGGGAGCAGCATGAGCTCCCACTGTTAGCGCCAGGTTCTGCCAACCTAGCAGTTCGAAAACATGCAAATATGAGTAAATCAGTAGGTACTGCTTAAGCGGGAAGGTAATGGCGCTCCATGCAGTCATGCCAGCCACATGATGTACCGTGTTTCCCCGAAAGTAAGACAGCGTCTTACTTTCTTTCCCGAAAAGTCCCACTACGGCTTACTTTCGGGGTACGGCTTACATTGGCCGTACCCCCGGCCGCCGCGTCACTCGGTCCCGTCTCCTCCTCCTCCGCCGCCCTCCCTGCGGCCACCTCTTCTCGGATGGGAAGAGGAGGCTGCAGGGAGAGCGATCAGCGTGGTTTCCCTGCAGCCTCCTCTTCGGGAACGGACCAGAGGTGCAGAGGAGAGCCCTCTGCGCCTCTCTTCCATTCCCCCAAAGAGGAGACTGCAGGGGAGCCCCGATCGCCCCTGAAGCCCCTCTTTGGGGGAATGGAACAGAGGCGCAGAGGGAGCCCTTTGCACCTCTCTTCCATTCCCCAAAAGAGGAGACTGCAGGGAGCCCCGCGATCGCCCCTGAAGCCCCCTCTTTGGGGGGAATGGAACAGAGGCAGAGGAGAGCCCTTTGCACCTCTCTTCCATTCCCCAAAGAGGAGACTGCAGGGGAGCCCGCGATCGCCCCTGAAGCCCCTCTTTGGGGAATGGAACAGAGGCGCAGAGGAGAGCCTTCTGCACCTCTCTTCCATTCCCCAAAGAGGAGGCTGCAGGGAGCCCGCGATCGCCCCTGAAGCCCCCCTCTTTGGGAATGGAACAGAGGCGCAGAGGAGAGCCTTTGCACCTCTCTTCCATTCCCCCAAAGAGGAGACTGCAGGGGAGCCCCCCGATCGCCCCTGAAGCCCCCTCTTTGGGGAATGGAACAGAGGCCAGAGGGAGAGCCTTCTGCACCTCTCTTCCATTCCCCAAAGAGGAGACTGCAGGGAACCCCCCGAAGCCCCTCGCCCTGAAGCCCCTCTTTGGGAGACTGGAACAGAGGAACAGGCGCAGAGGAGAGCCTTTGCACCTCTCTTCCATTCCCCCAAAGAGGAGACTGCAGGGGAGCCCTTTTGATCGCCCCCTGAAGCCCCTCTTTGGGGAATGGAACAGAGGCGCAGAGGAGAGCCTTTGCACCTCTCTTCCATTCCCCAAAGAGGAGACTGCAGGGGAGCCCCTCGCGATCGCCCTGAAGCCCCCTCTTTGGGGAATGGAACAGAGGCGCAGAGGAGAGCCTTTTGCACCTCTCTTCCATTCCCCAAGAGGAGAGACCCATGCCCCTGAGGGGAGAGCGCAGCCTTTGCCTCTCTTCCATTCCCCTGAAGCCCCTGAAGCCCCCTCTTTGGGGAATGGAACAGAGAGCCTTTGCAGAGGAGAGCCTTTTGCACCTTTTGCTCTCTTCCATTCCCCAAAGAGGAGACTGCAGGGGAGCCCGATCGCCCTGACCCCCTGGGAATGGAGGCGCAGAGGAGAGCCTTTTGCACCTCTCTTCCATTCCCCAAAGAGATCGCCCCTGAAGCCCCCTCTTTGGGGAATGGAACAGAGGCGCAGAGGAGAGCCTTTTGCACCTCTCTTCCATTCCCCCAAAAGAGGAGACTGCAGGGGAGCCTTTTGCCGCTCTTCCATTCCCAAAGATGAAGCCCCCTTTGGGGAATGGAACAGAGGCGCAGAGGAGAGCCTTTTGCACCTCTCTTCTTCCATTCCCAAAGAGGAGGCTGCAGGGGAGCCGCGATCGCCCCCTGCAGACACCTCTTCGGGGACTTCTGCCAGCGCTTTCTTCCCTCTCGCCGGTGGCGGAAGCCCCCTCCCTTCACTGAAGGGAGGGGGGCGGAACCGGCGAGAGGGAGAAGGCGCCGCTGGGAGGAAGAGGAGGAAGAGGATGGAAGACGCCGCTGGCGCCCGCTGGCGCCCGAGGCCCGCTGCTGCCCGAGGCCCGCTGCCGCCCGAGGTACGGCTTACTTTCGGGGTACGGCTTATATAAGCCGACCCCTCTGACACCCCCGATACGTCTTACAATCGGGGGTGTCTTATTTTCGGGGAAACACGGTAGGTGTTGTTTATGGACAATGCCAGCTCTTTGGCTTATAAATGGATGTGAGCACCAACCCCTAGAGCAGGCCTGGGCAAACTTCGGCCCTCCAGGTGTTTTGGACCATAACTCCCACAATTCCTAACAGCCAGTAGGCTGTTAGGAATTGTGGGAGTTGTAGTCCAAAACACCTGGAGGGTCAAAGTTTGCCCAGGCCTGTCCTAGAGTCTAACACACTAAGAAGAGATCTAAATGTATAAAACACACCCTGCGTCCCTCCATTGTGGAGCACTACATCTCTATTCGCCTCAGCGCCACCTCCGCAACTGTCTTCCTTTCACCGGTTCTTAGCGCATTTGCGCGGCCGGTTCGCACGCAGTTCCCGGAACGCCATGTTTACAAGGGAGGAGCCCAGCGTATCCTGCCACGACTTGACTGTTTGCTTTGCCTCTCCAGCAACTCCTGCCGGTTCTGAGCGCATTTGCCTGGCTGGCTTATTATTGTGGTAAACTTTGTACGGCTTGTATATTTTCTTTGGATATTAACCCTGCACCCGTGGATCACCCCTTCTCCTCGAACTGTGTTTTTCATTTCAACGTTTGGATGGCATGGTTGCTACAACGAGGTACTGTACTTTAGTGAACTAAGTTTCACCTCAGAGAGTTCCATTTCGCATGGTGTACCAATGTGTGCTAGTGTTTGATTCTCTATGATAGAGATACTATATTGTTATTTGTATGTGCTTACTATGTTGCATGATGCTTTGATGTATTTTGTACGATGTTATGTCCACTAGATCAGTGTTTCTCAACCAGTGTGCCGGGGCACACTAGTGTGCCGTGAGCGATCATCAGATGTGCCGTGGGAAATTGGAACCTCCAGGAAGGGGGGGGGGAGTCTAGTGTGTTGAAGTATAAAAACCCTAAGAAACCTACCTCGATAAAGGCACAAAATTACAAACACCCCCCTCCCCATCCGTTGTCTACTTGGTCTCTCCCTCTCCATGCATTGGGAAGACCTGCCTCCCTTTCCCCATGTAGAGACCTCCTCTTGCCTCCTGGGGGTTCTGGGGAAGTTCTGTGTGGAAGTTTGTTGTCTTAAATCCAGCAACTGCCATTCCTGAACTCCATCTGGATATCTATGTTGAGTTGCCAAGTTTGGTCCTGAAACAGGTCCAGGTTTCACACTGAGTGTATAAATACATTTTAAAAAACATATTAACTATATGTATTACTATGTTAGAGTGTCATTTTGTGTCATTTTGGTTGGTGGTGTGCCCCATGGTTTTGCAAATGTAAAAAGTGTGGCACGGCTCAAAAAAGGTTGGAAAACACTGCCATAGGTTATTGGGCACTGTTTTGAGTTTAAATTATTGTTTCATATGCTTTTGGTTTCATTTTGTATGGTACTGTGTGTTTATTTTATGCGCTGTTTTAGGCACATTGTCCATTCGGGGAGCATTTGATGACTCTGTCAGGCTATTGGCTGTTGCTGGTGTTATTTTATGTCGTTTATGATGTTGCTTTTATACATTTTATTGTGTTATGCTCTTATCTGGCTCCTGCACTTTTTCCAACTGCCCTGCCCTTACAACTTAATTGCACAAATACCCTGCCCAACTGAGTTTGGTATTTGATCACTTTGTCAGGCCATTGGCTGTTCTTGATGTAGCGTTACGTTTCTACGACGTTGCTTTTATAAATTCTATCGCTATGCTTTTATGTCTTAATCTATGTTTGGGGAGATGGTGGCGGGATACAGAAATAAAGTTACGATTATAATATATGCCGTCCCTGGTGGCACCGTGGGTTAAACCACTGAGCTGCTGAACTTGCTGATCGAAAGGTTGCAGGTTCGAATTTGGGGAGCAGCATGAGCTCCCACTGTTAGCCCTAGCTTCTGCCAACCTAGCAGTTTGAAAACATGCAAATATGAGTAAATCAGTAGGTACTGCTTAAGTGGGAAGGTAACGGCGCTCCATGCAGTCATGCCAGCCACATGACGTAGGAGGTGTTTATGGACAACGCCGGCTCTTTGGCTTAGCCGTGACTGGTTGGCTGCGTGCCAGCCGGCTGAAGGTGAATCCGTCGAAGATGGGAAATCTTGTGGCCCGGTCGCCCTGGGCTGGATGAGTGCCGGTTGCCTACCCTGGATGGCGAGCAACTTAGCCCGTCACCCCTTGTAAAGAGCTTGGGTGTCCAATTGGACCCTTTGCTATCCATGGAGACTCAGGTCTTTATGGTTAGCAAAACATCATTCTTCCATCTTCGACAGGCTAGGCGACTGGCACCCTACCTGTCCAGGGACGACCTGGCCACGGTGATCCAAGCGATGGTCATCTCGAGGCTGGACTACTGTAACGCCCTCTACGTAGGCTTTCCCTTGTCGACAATCCGGAAACTCAAGCTGGTGCAGAATGCCGCTGCTCGCTTGCTGGTGGGAGCACCAGGGAGGGAGCACATCACTCCCATTCTACGGCAACTGCACTGGCTTCCTATTGAGTACCGAATTGCCTTCAAGGTGCTGGTTCTTACCTTTAAGGCCTTACACGGTCTAGGGCCTGTGTACCTGAGGGACCGCCTTACCCCGTATGCTCCCCCAAGATCACTACGCTCGGAAGAGCGCAATCTGCTGGCCATTCCATCGATCCACTCCTGCCATCTGTCCACTACGAGACAGCGAGCCTTCTCTGTTGCGGCCACTGTGCTATGGAACTCACTTCCGGACCATACTCGTGCGATGTCAGGGCTTGTCCCTTTTCGGAGGGCATGCAAGACTGCTCTTTTTAGGCTTGCTTTTAGTTAAATCTCTTAGCCAAATCTAAAATGCAAAGGCTCGCTCATGCCTATGTCCATGAGTTTTAGGAATTTGTAATTCCGCTATTTTATCATTGTTACATTCTGTGTTTTTATTGTATGTTTGTGATCCGCCCCGAGACTGCAGGGAGGAGCAGAATATAAAACTGAATAAATAAATAAATGGAGATGAGCACCAACCCCTAGAGCAGGCCTGGGCAAACCTCGGCCCTCCAGGTGTTTTGGACTACAACTCCCACAATTCCTAACACCTGGAGGGCCGAAGTTTGCCCTAGAGTCAGACACAGCTGGACCTAATGTCAGGGGAAAACCTTTACCTATAATACACACACATATATAGACTTGGAAGATCCATCCACAAAATATATACAATAAATATATGTGTGTGTGTAGCTATACCTTGGCACACACAAACACACACCCTTCAAACCTGCTCCTGCGAGGAAAGAAAGAGCCAGGACTTTGGAAGGAGAGAGCCTCCTGAAAGGCTCCCCTAGAGAGCTTTGGGGTCTCTCTCTTGGAAGGTAATGGCGCTCCATGCAGTCATGCCAGCCACATGACGTAGGAGGTGTTTATGGACAACGCCGGCTCTTTGGCTTAGAAATGGATATGAATACCAACCCCCAGGGCAGGCCTGGGCAAACTTCGGCCCTCCAGGTGTTTTGGACTACCGGCTGTTAGGAATTGTGGGAGTTGTAGTCCAAAACACCTGGAGGGCCGAAGTTTGCCCAGGCCTGCCCTAGAGTCTGACACTGCTGGACCTAATGTCAGGGGAAAACCTTTACCTATAATAGACACACATATATAGACTTGGAAGATCCATCCACAAAATATATACAATAAATATATGTGTGTGTGTAGCTATACCTTGACACACACACAAACACACACCCTTCAAACCTGCTCCTGCGAGGAAAGAAAGAACCAGGACTTTGGAAGGAGAGAGCCTCCTGAAATGCTCCCCTAGAGAGCATTGGGGTCTCTCTCTTGGAAGGTAATGGCGCTCCATACAGTCATGCCAGCCACATGACGTAGGAGGTGTTTATGGACAACGCCGGCTCTTTGGCTTAGAAATGGATATGAGTACCAACCCCCAGGGCAGGCCTGGGCAAACTTCAGCCCTCCAGGTGCTTTGGACTACCGCTCCACAATTCCTAACACCGGCTGTTAGGAATTGTGGGAGTTGTAGTCCAAAACACCTGGAGGGCCGAAGTTTGCCCAGGCCTGCCCTAGAGTCTGACACTGCTGGACTTAATGTCAGGGGAAAACCTTGACCTATAATAGACACACACACACACACATATATATATATATATAAAAAGAGAGAGAGAGTTGGAAGATCCATCCACAAAATATATACAATAAATATGTTTGTGTGTAGCTATACCTTGACACACACACAAACACACACCCTTCAAACCTGCTCCTGCGAGGAAAGAGCCAGGACTTTGGAAGGAGAGAGCCTCCTGAAAGGCTCCCCTAGAGAGCTTTGGGGTCTCTCTCTTGGAAGGTAATGGCGCTCCATGCAGTCATGCCAGCCACATGACGTAGGTGTTTATGGACAACGCCGGCTCTTTGGCTTAGAAATGGATATGAGTACCAACCCCTAGGGCAGGCCTGGGCAAACCTCGGCCCTCCAGGTGTTTTGGACTACAACTCCCACAATTCCTAACACCTGGAGGGCCGAAGTTTGCCCAGGCCTGCCCTAGAGTCAGACACAGCTGGACCTAATGTCAGGGGAAAACCTTGACCTATAATACACACTCATATATAGACTTGGAAGATCCATCCACAAAATATATACAATAAATATATGTGTGTGTGTAGCTATACCTTGACACACACACACACACCCTTCAAACCTGCTCCTGCTCTCTTTGGGAAGAGAGGGCCTCCTGGAAGGCTGCCCTAGAGAGCTTTGGGGTCTCTCTCTCGGCTGGGGAAGGAGGAAGGCCCACAGGAAGGCCGTCGAGTGGCTCTCCTGTGCCATCCCCACGTGGGAGAGGCGCCCAAGGCCAAGGCAGGGCCCTGCTACGGCTCCCTGCCCTTGGCCTGCCTTCCCCAGCAGTCCCGGCCACTCACAGGTCACGATGGGCTTGTTCTCCATGGTGTAGACGACCGGCGTTGCCTCCTCCTCCTCCTCCTCGTCGTCGTCGTCTTCCTCCTCGTCGCCCTCCTCCTCCTCTCCCAAGGGCCCGTCAGGAGCTGCGGCGACCTCCTCGGCTACTGCTGCTGGTGGTGCTGCTGCTGCTGCCACCGCTGGGGTGGCTTCCATGAGCTGAGAGGGCGCTCAGCCCCGGCTCCCGCATCCGCTCCAAGCCATGGCTCCTTCGCCGCGCCGCCACACCTTCCCAGCCCTTGCCTCCAAAGAGGAAAGCCCTCCTCCTCCTCCTCTTCCTCGCCAACCGCCGCCCGGCGCGCGCCTTTCCTGCCCGCTCGCGACTCTCACAGATGGAGGGCGGGGGAGAGAGAGAGAGGCTTATCCGCTTCCTGTATCTCTCTCTCTCTCTCTCTGGGAAGAGTATTACCACTTCCGGCAAAGGGAAGGAGCAGGGCCTTAAAGGGGAAGGCGGAAGGGGGTTTTTTTCCGCCTCCGACTAAAACGAAACTAAAAGGGGAGTCGGGAATTGGATCAACGCTTGGAAAGAAAGAAGTCGAGGTCGAGAAGTGCAAAGGCAGGCTGTCGCCTTGAGGAAACACCAAGAGTGGCCACACACATACATCTGTAGGCCTTTATAAAGCGGAATGTTTGTGTGTATGCGGAGGGCGGGAGGGCGGGTATGTGGCAGCCACTTTCACAGGCCAGGGCGACCAGCGCGGGTGATGGACCTGCATCAAACTTGGTACACATAACCCCCCTAACCCCCTTTACGCCCTGGCGCGGGTCGGGGGACATGGCCCACGGATTATGGGATTTGTAGTACTTTCCAACACTTTGGTTCCCACCGACCACTGAGGCCACCAAAAAGGACCAATACAGACCACACTCAGCACACACAGCCCCCATGACCCACTCTACGTCCTGGTGCAGGTCGGAGGAGGGTGGACCATGGATGATGGGACTTGAAGTGCCTCTACTAAGAACATAAGAAGAGCCATGCTGAATCGGACCTCAGCCCATCTAGTCCAGCATTCTGTATCACAAAACCCTGACCTGCTCCCGACCCCCCACAACCAGTACCCAGGGAAATCCTGCCTACCTCAACCAACTCCGAGGTGGCACTTGAATGTCCTTTTCAGTAACTACCGATACACTTGGTATCCATGAATCTGTCTAATCCTGCCTTGAAGCTGTCCAGGCTGACCGCTGTCACACCCTCTTCTGGAAGTGAGTTCCATAACCCAATGACCCTCTGGGTGAAGAAATATTTCCCTTTATTAGTCCTAACTTTCCTACCTTGGAGCTTCAGGGAGTGCCCTCTAGTCCTAGTGTTGGGTGACAAAGAAAACAGTTTTTCTTTATTCACCTTTTCTATCCCATGCATGATTTTATACACTTCGATCAAGTCACCTCTTAAACGCCGTCTTTCAAGGCTGAAAAGACCAAGGCATTGCAACCTGATTTCATAAGGGAGCCGCTCCATCCCTTGGATCATTCTTGTTGCCCTTTTCTGTACCTTTTCCAGTTCCGTTATATCCTTCTTAAGGTGCGGAGACCAGAATTGTACACAGTACTCCAGATGTGGCCTCACCATAGATTTGTAGAGAGGTAATACAACATTTGCTGACCTATTTTCGATTCCCTTCCTGATCATGCCAAGCATAGAATTTGCTTTTTTCACTGCTGCTGCGCATTGGGTTGACATCTTCATTGAGCTGTCCACCAAGACCCCAAGATCCCTTTCCTGGTTTGTCTCGGAAAGCTTTGACCCCATCAATTTGTACTCACTTCCCAAGTCCGCTGCAACCCTCATCCAATCACTGATTGAGACCAAACTTGCCATACATAACCCCCATGACTGCCTTCACGTCCTGGTGAGGTTTGGGGGAGGACTGACAATGGATGATGGGATTTGTAGTACTTTCACACTCCTCTGTTCCCACAGACCACTGTGGCCCCCAACAAACACTGATAAAGACCACACTTGGCACACAGAGCCCCAGTGACCCACTCTACATCCTACTGAAGTTTGGAAGGGGGCAGAACATGGATGATGGGATTTGCAGTACCTTCCCTCACTTTCCAAGACTGCTACAAACCTAATCCTATGACTGATCAACACCAAACCTGCCACACAGAGCCCTCATGACCCACTCTACATCCTGGTGCAGATCGGAGGAGGGTGGACCATGGATGATGGGACTTGAAGTGCCTCTACTCACTTCCCAAGTCTGCTGCGACCCTCATCCAATTACTGATCGAGACCACACTTGGCACACATAACTCCCATGACTGCCTTCACATCCTGGTGAGGTTCGGGGGAGGACTGACAATTGATGATGGGATTTGTAGTACTTTCACACCCCTCTGTTCCCACAGACAACAGTGGCCCCCTACAAACACCGAGAAAGACCACACTTGGCACACAGAGCCCCAGTGGCCCACTCTACATACTACTGACGTTTGGAGGGGGGCAGAACATGGATGATGGGACATGCAGTACCTTCCCTCACTTTCCAAGACTGCTACAAACCTAATCCTATGACTGATCAACACGAAACCTGCCACACATGTAGAGCCCTCATGACCCACTCTACATCCTGGTGCTGATTTGTGTGAGACGGACCACGGATGATGGGACTTGAAGTACCTTCACTCACTTCACTCACTCACTTAAAAACAATGCAACCCTCATCCATTCACCAATACAGACCAAACTTGGCACACAGAGCCCCCATGACCCAATCTACATCCTACTACACTTTGGGGGGCAGAGATGATGGGACTTGCACTACCTTCAGTAATTTCATGATACCACTGCAACTCCCAATAATGATGGATGAAGACCAAACTTGGCACACAGAGCCCCCATGACCCACTCTACATCCTGCTGCGCTTCTCAAATAACCCGGGCAGGGCCGGGTCCCCAAGCTAGTCTATTATATAAAGGAGGTCCCCTCGTCGAACGACTGACAGAGACAGAGAAACCATCCAAGGCAGAGACACCAAACTTGCCAACACAAATAGGCCTCAGGCAAGGAAGGTTTATAGCAAAAAAAACCTTTCCCCCAAAAAACCTGAGCAAATGCTTGAAGGCCCCCAAAACAACAATTAAAAAAACTATATTTCCCAGCATCCTCTGCGGCAGCCAGCGAAACCCATTGGCCAACATCGGCCCACACAAAATGCAGGGAGGCTGAGTAACCATAGTAACGCTGGCCAGAGCCAGCCAAGGCTAGGATAGAATGCTGAGTGATTTCACTTTAGTCAGTTGGTGTTTGAGGGTTAAACTGTCAAGGCCAAGATCTAGGAGGGAGACAAATAGGGCACCAGGGACACAGGCACCACTGACAAACACATACCCCCAGAATAACACAAACTTGCAAAACCCACCAAAAAAAATCCTGCAACACAAAAACCCACCCCAAACAAAATACACAACAAACACCACTAGCAAAAGCAACATCCCCTCCACATCACAACCAGCACACAGCCAGACTAAGACAACTATGTCACCACAACACACACAAACTGGAAAAGGTACAGAAAAGGGCAACAAGAATGATCCAAGGGATGGAGCGGCTCCCTTATGAAACCAGGTTGCAACGCCTTGGTCTTTTCAGCCTTGAAAGACGGCGTTTAAGAGGTGACTTGATCGAAGTGTATAAAATCATGCATGGGATAGAAAAGGTGAATAAAGAAAAATTATTTTCTTTGTCACAAAACACTAGGACTAGAGGGCACTCCCTGAAGCTCCAAGGTAGGAAAATTAGGACTAATAAAGGGAAATATTTCTTCACCCAGAGGGTCATTGGGTTATGGAACTCACTTCCAGAAGAGGTTGTGACAGCTGTCAGCCTGAACAACTTCAAGGCAGGATTAGACAGATTCATGGATACCAAGTGTATTGGTAGTTACTGAAAAGGACATTCAAGTGCCACCTCGGAGTTGGTTGAGGTAGGCAGGATTTCCCTGGGTACTGGTTGTGGGGGTCGGGAGCAGGTCAGGGTTTTGCCCTCTCCTTCTGCTCGAGATCCCCGTGTACAACTGGTGGGCCACTGTGTGATACAGAATGCTGTACTAGATGGGCTGAGTTCCGATTCAGCATGGCTCTTCTTATGTTCTTATGTTCTTACAAAATACACCCCACAAATACCTGACAGCAGCACCACACACCGACAACTCCACAGGACTTCAACATCCCACCCACCAGAACAACCCACAACGACACAGCCATGACCCCACCAAGACCGTAAGTAACATCATTTCCAACCCTTACATACTCAGACTATCTCGCATCTCCTAAATAGGGCACAGCAACACGTGCTGGGTACAGCGTGTGTGTGTGTGTGTGTGTGTGTGTGTATGTATGTATATATATATATATATATACACACACACACACACACACACACACATACATAAGGAAACAAGGAAATCTCTCTAAATCTCTCTCTCTCTCTCTCGGCATTACTTCGCGAACTAAGATTCTTTAGGAAGGACTCGCCCCACGCTTTTTACAAGCGCGTTGATGACTAAAAAGGCCAATCTGAGATAGGCAAGTCCGGTTGCAGAAAGCACAGCAGAAAACTCTCCTTGGGTGATGTTGTTTCCAAGTTGCGGTTCTTTCTGCGTTGTCGTTTCTCTTCGAGACCCGTCCGGCGTGTCTTCTCGAAAGAGGCCGCAGCTGTTGCAACTAGAGCCTGAACCAGACCCTGAGTAAATCAATACACAGCTTCTGCGGTTAAATGCTTTATTGAGAATAAATGAAAGAAGCAAAAGGCAAAATAGAAATCAGCTAGGTTGTGCCCAATCCCGGATCCAGGCACCCCAAAAGGCTTGAAATAGTTCCAAGTAAAGCAATGTAGAAATGCCGCAAATGGCTAGTCCTGAAAAGTCTCTTGATCAAAGCTTAGTAAAAATGGGATAGTTCCACTAGAGGACCACCGTGGCCCAACACAGTTCCAAAAACAAGGCAAGGAAATCAAAAGTTGAGTCGAGATGCGGAGCCCTCTCCAGACCCAGCTTTTAAGGGCCTCGATGACTCCGTTCCCGGATACGCTGACAGCGACGCACAACTTTCCCAGGATCGGCTGGGAAGGTTTCGATTCCCACCGCTTCTTGGCCAGATTAGAGCAAACACCTGGAGGTTGGGGAGTATTGCTAGTCTCATGAATCTCAGCTGGCTTATCGGCGCAAGAACTAACAGGGATGCGCCTGGCCTTGGAGGTTTGAAGTTCACTTGGAGTTGACTGCAGAGGCCTGCTTTCAGGCCTCTTTGAATCCAGAGCTGTAACATGGCGTCGCTCTGGTTTGGGCTTAGAAAGTGTCTGGGGCGTGACAGCAGCATTGTGGATAGTGCGTCTCCATGCCTCCGATGTGAGCCCAGGGTGGACCATTGTTGGTGATCAATCTGGCCGAGCCTGAGATGTTGTTTCAGGGAGTACTTATATCTCTTTTTGGGGGCGCCTCTCTTGCACTGACCCATGGCGAGTTCACCGTAGAGTAGTATCTTTGGGAGGCGCTGGTCCTCCATCCTAGAGATGTGCCCTGCCCAGCACAGCTGTGTTCTCAATAGCATGGCCTCAATGCTGGTGATCCCTGCTTGATCAAGGACAGCAACATTCGTCACATAGTCGGTCCAGTGTATATTTAGGATTGTGCAAAGACAGCGCTGATGAAAGCGTTCGAGGAGTCGTAGGTGTTGGCGATAGGTGACCCATGTTTCAGACATAAGAAAACATAAATAATGACCACATAAATAAATATAAATAAATAAGGAAACATAAATAATGATCGCATAAATAAATAAATAAAATAATGACCGCATAAAGAAATAAAAAATAAATACACAAGGAAACATAAATAATGACCACATAAAGAAAGAAAGAAAGAAATAAGGATCACATAAATAAATAAATAAAATAACGACCACATAAAGAAATAAAAAATAAATACACAAGGGAACATAAATAATGACCACATAAATAAATAAATAAATAAATCACATAAATAAAGAAATAAAGAAATAAAATAACGACCACATAAAAAATAATAAATACACAAGGAAACATAAATAATGACCACATAAATAAATATAAATAGATAAATAAATAAATAAATAAGGAAACATAAATAAGGATCACATAAATAAAAAAAGAAAATAAATAATGACCACAAAAAGAAATAAAAATAACTATATAAGGAAACATAAATAATGATCACATAAATCTTTGTCTGCAAAGAACTGAGCAAATGCTTCACAGCGGGCCGTCGAGTTGTCAGGGTTCCCACCCGGGACAGTGGGATTTAATAGGCCCCTGACAACTTGAAACAGCTCCACCGGCAGGTTCTTTGCGGGCGCAATATTGGCCGCAAAGAAAGATTTCTTTGCAGCCTTTATTGCTGCAGCATATGCCCTTAGCAGGGCATCAAGCCGTGTTCGACTTGACCTGCTCGGGTCCAAACACCACACGCCCTCTAGTCTCCTCTTCCTTTGCTTCATCGCTGCCAACTCCTCGTTGAACCAAGGAGCTGGTTTAGCTTGGCTACTTGAGAGGGGCCATTCTGGAGCAATTATGTCTATTGCCCTAGCCATCTCCCCATTCCAGAGACTGACCAGAGCATCGACAGAATCGCCTGCCGAGGTGGCGGGAAACTCCCCAAGAGCCATCAGGAAACCATCCGGATCCATAAGCCTCCTGGAGCGGACCATCTTAATAGGTCTTCCACCCCTGCGGAGGTTAGTGGGAGCAGTGCGCCTAAACCTGATCAGGTAGTGGTCGGTCCATGGCAATGGAGCAGTGGTCAGCTCCTCTATACCGCCACCATCCCCCCCCCATCCCTGGCAGAAAACCAAATCCAATGTGTGTCCAGCACTGTGAGTGGGGCCAATTATTAGTTGGGACAGCTCCATGGTTGCCATGGAAGACATGAAGTCCTGAGCCGCTCCTGATAGGGTGGCCTTGGCATGGACATTGAAATCCCCCAGCACAATTAGCCATTGGGATTCCAACGCCGGGCTCCTAACAGCCAGTCAAAGAAGAACTGGGTAATGCCTTGAAGGCTAGCAAATAAATTACAGCAGGAGCAGGTGCAGTTTGACACCACTTTAGCTGCTACAGTGCCTTCTATGAAATCCTGGGAGTTGTAGTTTTATAAGGTCTTGAGCCTCCTCTGCCAAAGAGTGTTGTTGCCTCACCAAGTTACAACTCCCATGATTTCATGGCAGTCAAAGAGAGGTCAAACTGCATAGATGTAACAATGTCACTCATAATGTGAAGAGTATATTTACCTCCCCATCTTTCAATGCAGTTTTCAATTATTATGTGGGTGTTATTAATATTTTTTTTAAGTTAGGCTGCCCCATTTGAATGCAATCTGTGACATAATATTAGCATAATCAGAAATATTTCGGCTTCTTTAGACTCTTTAAAGCAATTCAAGACTAAAAACAACAACTCATGATTCAATAGGACAACCAAACATGGTATGTGCTACTTTCTGTCTTAGGGCATATCACATTTTGCCAACAGGTGGGACTCTGTACACCAACATAAATGGGGGGGAAATCTGACAGTGCCAATAGGGACCCAAATACTAATCCAGTATTTTAAAGCCCATGAAAGAACAATTTAATCTTCTGAGGCATCCTGTCTCTGACCTTAAAGTAGTCACTGTGTAGTAATGAGGCTTCGGGGATGGATTAAAGAGAGACTGCTGCAATATAAGTAATTAGTCAATTCCACTGTATTATCTTAATCGCTGTAATGGTTTCCTACCACACTGTGGCCTAATCCTATTGGTAGTTCCTGCAAGAGTAGATAAGACTAGCATTTTCTGTATTGGGCATAGTGTAGTGTAGTGTTTGCCACAATAGAGTAGGGCTCTGGAAGACCGGGGTTCGAATCCCTACTCAGCCATAGTTAGAGTTGCCACATGAATAAGAGACAAGTACCCAAAAATAGATAATTTTTCACAAAAATAAGGGACACTTCATAAAAACTTGAAAATTATCAATTGATTTTCAAGTTTTTATGAAGTGTTCCTTATTTTTGTGAAAAATTCCATATTTTTAGGGAAGTGGCAAGCCTAGCCATAGTTTTGACCTTGGGCAAATCACATTTTCTCAGACCACATAGACACTGCATTATATGGTTAATTCAGGCCCATATAATACCGTTCAATGCAGTTAAATTGCATTATATGAGTCTACATTGACCATATAATGCATTTTCAAATTGCATTATAATGGCAGTGTAGATGGGATCTTTGACCTGTCTACAGCCATATTCCCTGTCATGTATAAACTGACTTTCTGGATAATCTGTCATATCTCTAAAGTGCTACATTTTACAAAACTTCATGGTACATGGCAATGATAAATTTGATCATTTATATAATATCACAGAACTCTAGCTGTAGCAAATTATGACTCTGTTTGGAAATTGCTTTTCAAGTACTTTTTGTTATATAGTGCTGCTGATGTAAATGCATTTTAATTCAGAATTTTCTTAAGAAGTGAAACAAAAGCAGAATGATGCAATTGGTTAGGCATTCTTGATACAAAATCAATATATCATTGTGCTTGTGGTGGGGACACATATTCTGTGGGTGCATCTACACTGTAGAATTAATGCAGTTCGACACCACTTTAACTGCCATGGCTCAATGCTATGGAATTCTGGGAGTTGTAGCTTTGCAAGGTCTTTGGCCTTCTCTACCAGAGGTATCTCATGGAACTACAATTCCCATTATTCCATAGTGTTGAGCCATGGTAGTAAAGGTGATGCCAGCTGCGTGGAGAATTGATTAGAGTCAGCTTTGAAGCTCATTTTTATATTGAATGTTATATATTTACCTATACTTTAGAAATAGAGGATTGCATATTACTTTATATTACTTTATATTGATAGGTTTGCACTGTAAGCCAACTTTGATTTGAGTGTGTTGTCACAGACATACTTCCAGAAGTAGGTCTGATGCGATAGTTGTACTGTATGCTAAAAGAAAACAGATAAATTTACCATCACTTATTAAAACCTTAGAAACGTTAATAGAAAGAATGCACGTTTCAGTTAGTGTAATTTATTTCAGACTTTTGCAACTATACTGTTGTTTGATGCATGCATTAACCGGTGTGATGACAGTGGTTCTGACTTGCAAGCTTTGTTTGGTACATGTTGTCACTTTGAAAAATGTATTTGGAGCTCTGCCTTGTTAATATAAAGCTGCCTCTAATAGAATATTAAGAGGCATTTCAGAGTGTCTCTAGCAAATACAGTAAATCAAAAAAACAAAAGAAGAGTTGGCTAAGCATACCGTGATTCCATTTTATTTCAAAGCACTAAGCACAAAAGTACAAATGTAATTTTATTACTTCATACTGAAAGCAGTTCCGCCATTACAAGGCAGTTTGTGAATGAACATCAGGGTATGTAATCCACCCTTAGGTATTATCTTTTTGGTGCTAAATAAACAAAAATATACAGTGTAATTGCCTTTATTCCTTGGTACGTGTTAAAAGCAGTTTGTTTCTCTTATATATTTCTCAACAAGGCTATTTTTCTTTCCATTCTGTATGTATGTGTCCTGGTAAGTAAGCATAAACAATTAAGAGCTGCACTTAAGACTGGGATGAAATACTTCTTAATCTTCAAGACTTTTAGCGTTGCTGAACAAGTTTTCCCAGAAGGAAGTTCCAATGAGTTCACTGAATTTTACTTCCTGATAAGTATGTCAAAGATTGACACTTTTAGATGGTTTGAATAGAAATGTTTTACACAAAGACACAAAGGCATTTTATTGTAATGGGACTTCCACATGTATATGTTTTAATGGTTGCAGCCTTTAACTGCATTGATTCTAGAGCAGTGGTTTTCAACTTTCCGAATGCTGTGACCCCTAAATACAGTTCCTCGTGTCGTGGAGACCCCCAACCACCGAGAATGTGGTGCAGCTGGTTGGGTGTCAGCTGCATAAGATCTCTACTGACCAGAAGGTCATGAGTTCAAGGCCTGCCCGGGTCGGGGTGAGCTCTCGACCAATTTGTGTACCTTGTTGTTGACCTTTGCAACCCGAAAGACAGTTGCATCTGTCAAGTAGGAAATTTAGGTACTACTTTGTGGGGAGGCTACATTTAACTAATTTCTGGAATGTTAAATTGCTTCTATGTCTGTCTATATATGTTGTATGTCAATGGCATTTAATGTTTGCCTGTATATGTACATTGTGATCCACCCTGAGTCCCCTGCAGGCTGAGAAGGGCGGAATATAAATGACGTAAATAAATAAATAAAAAACATAAAATGATTTTCATTGCTACTTATTTTATTATTTATTGTTTACCACATTTGTCCCAAGGGGGACTCAGAGCAGCATCACACATCAGCAACAATTCAATGCCTTCAAAATAACATACAGTTGATAAACATTTACGTTAAAAATCAAAGAATACAAAACATCTAAAAACAATTACATCAATTATTAAAATCACACAATCCATAACTTTAATTTTGCTACTTTTATGAATCTTAATGTAAATATCTGATATGCAGAATGTATTTTCATTGTTACAAATTGAACATAATTAAGGCATAGTGATTAATCACAAAAACAATATATTTGGGGTAGTATTGACAATGAGTGATGGAATCTGGAGTACTTTCAACTGATTCAGCTCTGACTTCCACAGACCACTGAGACCTCCACAAACTACAGACCTGGACTAAACTTGGCACACAGAAGGCCCTTGACCAACAGAAAATACTGCAGGGGTTTGGGAAGAATTGACAGTGATTTAGGGGATATGTAGTTCACCTACTACATTCAGACAGCACCAAACAACTATGGATCTGGACCAAACTTGGACAAAGTCACTGCGACAGTGCCAGCGCCAGCACGAGAAGTGTGGCGGCAGAGAGGCCTCCTCCTGCTCCTCCACCCTAGCTCAAGGCTGGAGGAGGCCTTAGGACTGCTCAGCCAGGCCTTGAGCCAGGGAGGAGATGCAAAAACAGGAGGAGGCCTCTCTGCCTCCACCATGCTGCCCATGCTGGTGCCAGCACTGTTGAGGCAGAGAGGCCTCCGCCTGCTCCTGCTCCCTGTCTCAAGGCAAATGAGGGGGAGGCAGAGGAGGTGGGGGTGAAAGAGGCGGCAGCATGACCCCTCTCAGATGGCCAATCAACCCATCTGAAGGTTGTAACCCGCAAGTTGAGAACCGCTGTTCTAGAGTGTAGATGCACTCCCTGATGCAAATCTCGCTGCTTCCAACAAAATCTAATTCCAAGCAAGGTTGCAACCTTAAAAACATTCAGAGATGGAAGCCCAATTAGAAGAAAATTGGGTTGCAAGTAATTTAATTTGAAGGATAATGGCTAAGATCAAATGAAGGGATAGTTGAGTGATAAGAAAAGGGTTTTCAAATACAGGCAGCCCCCAAGTTATAGACAAGATAGGCTCTGTAGGTTTGTTCTTAAGTTGAATTTGTATGTAAGTAGCAACAGGTATATTTTTAAGTGTAACTCTAGCCACACACATACACACACACTAAAGTTTTATAGGGAAGGGTTAACACTCATGTGGTGTTTGTTTTGCTGTCTGTGCCCCTGTTCAGAATACTTCACCCCACTTTCTGTCCCTGTGAGTATTAGATTTTGAAAAATGAGACTTGTTGTGGAAGCAAGAATTGGTGATAAAGCTTCAGTGGAGACACATTTTTCCCATGATAACTGTTTCAGGGGTGAATTTCCCTTCCTAGGAGTAGATTTCTCTCACTTCCTGTTGTCTCGCCCCAATTTGTAACTATGAGTTGTTTGTTAGTTGGACATTTATAACTGGGGAATTGCCTGTACAAAAAAAAGAACTCCTGATTAATCCATTTCTAAGGACTATAGTGTTTACATCTATTGCATTAAAAACAGTAAATGGTGCTGTAATACTATTTATTAAAATGGCATACACTTTCCTGGACACTTGATGCATATACCAAGGACTGACTGTAGTGTATTGCTGCTAACCACAGGATAAAAATAATTAAACATGACATAGAAAAATACAAAAAGAGCATTCAGATAGAAAAGAGAGAAACATATGGTCATAAAGAGGGAGAGAGTAAACATAACAGATTGTTATCAGTACAGAAAATAGCAGGTGATTGTGGCATATTTTGTAAATTCAAACAGTATATAAAGAAACTGGACTTGCCGGATTTGTTTTTATTTGACAAAACAAGATTCAAAATTTAACAATATCTAAAAATGTATGAAGAGCATGAACAATTTGGGCAAAACTTGTCTTGTTCCATCATATAGTAGACAGTTTGATAAATAATGTATTCTGACTCCTGGACCCATGTATAAAGATTATGCTGAAAGGAAGAGAATACAAATTTGCCATCAAGAATATTAAGTTGCATATGGCCTTAGGGAGGAGGCGGAAGGTAACAGTTTGTAAATACTGCTGTCAGGCACAGTCAGTCCTAGGCACAGTCAGGGTCCTAACAGAAATCCTAACAGAAGGTAAAGTGGCTCTAGAAAAAAGACCTGGGGACCCACAGGTTGAGAACCACTGCTCTAGAAAGAGAGAGAAAAGCAGGTCAAAACCATGATAATATAATGTTGTGTCCCCTTCCTCAAAGTTTATCTTTTATCAGTCTCTTCAGTTTAGTCTAGTCATATTTGCCTAATATTGAACTCCCAAGGACAAATAGGAAGAAATTTCACATTTATTTCCACAGTTCTAAATGTTCAGCTGTTTCTGCTTTAAGGAACCTTGTGCCAGGCATATGACTTGGATCCAGACGTTATATAAGATAGATAGATAGATATATTCTTGAAAGGCTGGGCTGACAGTGTAGCAGTACTTCCAGGAAAACAGATGAAAAAAGGAAAATAAGATCTTGTCTTAGATCATTTCTTTATGCATAATATATTTATGCCAAATATTTCTATTCTGAATGACTGTTTCACCACAAAGTTTTTAATGTCCAGATTCCAAAACAACCATTGCATCCTCAGAGATGAAAGCACTAGTGAACTCAGAACTTCAAGAAGAATTGAGGTTATAATATCATATGCACTTACTTGGGAGCCAGTCTTCTTCGTGCAGTGAGATTTATTTTGTAATTAATATGAGCTGTAAATAATCTTTCTACGGAGAATGGTACTCAAACATGCCTCTGAAACATTTAAAATTTATGACCAATTCAAAATCACATCCATTTGTAGACCACTGATGTTCATAAATACAACCACCAATGATTCCTTACATTGTGATAAATGCAAGCTAATAGGGGTATCTTAGTTCCCAAGATTATCAGTGGAAAAAGAATTAAGCTTCCCAGCAATACTGGGACTGCAGCGACGCAATGGGCTAAACCCTTGTGCTGCTGAAGTGCTGACCTGAAGGTTAGCAGTTCGAATCCGCGGGGCAGGATGAGCTCCCATTGTTTGCCCTAGTCCCTGCCAACCTAGCAGTTCGAAAACATGGAAACGTGAGTAGATAAATAGGTATCGCTTCGGCGGGAAAGGCGTAAGATGCTCAAAGCAGTCATGCCGGTCACATAACCAGGAGGTGACAACCAGGGGCGGTCCTACAAGATAGGCCAAGTAGGCGGCCGCCTAGGGCGCCATCTGGGAAGGGGCCGCCATCCTGGCCGCATGGGGCGCCATCCTGGCCCTGCCGATGTTCCTCGGCACAAGGCCTGCTTTTTTCGGAATGCTGCTTCTGGGCACGCGCGGAGGTTTTCACACAGGCGCAGTTGCTCCGGAGCTGAAGTTGAGCGCAGGAGCAACTGCACATGCGCGAAAACCTCCGCGCATGCCCAGTAGCTCCCTTGCGCAGAAGCCTGTAAGCAAAGCACTCCCTTTCGGGCAGGCAGGGAGTGCTTCCCCTCTCCCTTTGTCTCCGCCACAAGACGCGCTTGCAGGGAAGGAGAAAAGAATCAGTGAAGGAAGTGTAAGTGAAGGAATGAATGAAGGGCTTTCCTCCTCCTCCTCTGTGACCTCTTCTCTCCCTCCTTGCTTTCTTCGGCTCTATTTCTGTCTAGAACTGAGGGGCCTGAGGCTATGAGGAGTTGTGGGAGTTGGAGGCCAAAACACTTAGAAGGAGGGAGGGCTGGCCCAAGTTTGCCCAGGCCGCGCTGCCTGTTTTCGACCTCATTTGAACATTTTGGCTGTTTTTCTATTTACATTTACATTGGGATCCTAATTTTGGACTTATGGGAGAGTCGGGTGATAGGTAATATATTCTGATTTTGATGCATTTACATTGCATTTCTTGTTGATTATTATACAGTTCTGCTTAATATTGTCATACAATATAATACAAATACAATATAACAATAGAATAATGATATATTTTATATTACATGTAATATTACAAACAATATTGCAGTATAGTGGTATTGTACAAAATAGTAATATATAGTATTTTATTTTACTTTATTTTGGGTTATTTGAGTTTTATAGGAGTAATGAAAATATTTAGTAGAGGATAATTTTATTTAAATAAATAATTTTATTATTTTATAATAATAATATAATAGAATGTTACATTATATTATAATGTCAATATATTATTGTCAGGATTGGGAACCCTCAGCTTTGGTGAAGGTCAGGCTCCCAACCTGTCATGAGGCAACACCGACCTTTGCCTTAGTTCCTGGAGCGACCTTTGTCCTACATTCATGAGACTGCTGAGTCAGACTGGGAGTGAGATAACTTCCAGGTGCCTGGGAAGGAAGTGAGGTAACTCCTCCAGGCTTGGACATTGGACAATTGTACTGGTGACACTGATCCTGTGACCTCCGGGGTCATGCCTTAGAGGACTGCTGGGATTGCTGATTCATGGGAGCATGATGAAACCCTGCTGGGACATTGCATGGGTAGGGGAGGGGCTACAGGGGTATAAATAGTGTGTTTGGGTGGCGGGCCGGTGCTTTAGCTTCACGGGTGTCGTACCTTCAATAAAATCGTGTTGGACCAAACAGAACTCTGCGTGTGATCCCTACCGTGTGTTGGAGAGTCGTTACATATTATAATATAATTATATTGTAATGTAGTATAATATAATTATGATATAATATAGTATGAGTATGGTATAATATATTGTATATACATTGATACAATATAATACTACTAATGGTATTGTGATATTATAATGGTATATTTGTTTTACATGGGGGGCACCAAAATAATGTTCGCCTACCATTTAAAATTATCTTAGACCGCCCCTGGTGACAACACAGGCTTCCTTGGCTTAGAAATGGAGAACATCACCTCTCCCAGAGCCAGAGATGAGCACTGCCTCCAAAGCTGGAAACGAAAGGAGAAGCCTTTGCCTTTGCTTGTGCTTGTGTGTCTCATTGTATTGTAAAAAGGCATTGAATGTTTTCCAGTATCTGTTTACACTGTAATTTGCTCAGAGTCCCCATGGGGAGAAGGGCGGAATAAAAATAAAGTGTACTATTGTTGTTGTTGTTGTTGTTGTTATATCATATGAAAACTGAAAAGAAGTGTAGGCACAAGACAGTACAGATTGTCCTTTTTATAGTTTTCATTTATTGTTGCAAATATTAGTGTACAACCGGCCATCAATTCTAACCCTAGCTTTTGAAGCATTTATATTGATGTAACTCCTTTTTCACCAATAAATACATTTTCAGGAAGGTTGTATTGAATGTCTTGATCCACAAATACTTTTTTACGTGCCAAAGTAAAGTTTGGCTTGATTCATTTCAGTTTTCTACTACTTGTTTTGATATGACAGTACAAGGTTAAGCAGTAGTCAATAACACTCATTTCATGAAATGCCATAAAGGAAAGATAGAAGGAGGGTCCTTACCATAGGCAGGCTTTGGGACCACGCATGTGTGTGCAAGCCGTCCTGAACCAACCTCATATGCAAATGAATTGATCAAACATTAATTCATCAAATTAATGAAACTTGACAAAAATTTGCCCGTGTTGAAAAAGTAAGGCATCAAAAAGTGCGGGGTGCCTGTAATTGACAGTTGTATGTTATTATTGTTTTATGTTAGGTTTTTATTTACTTATTTATTGACAGTATTTATATTATGCCCTTCTCACCCCACAGGGGACTCAGGGCGGATTACAATGCACATATACATGGCAAACATTAAATGCCATTTAGACATACAACATATATAGACAGACCGAGAGGCAATTTAACATTCCAGCTTTCTGGCTTCATGATGGTATGCTTGATTCCAGCCACAGGGGGAGCTGCCACTTAACCGTCCACTTGTGACACCAAGTCCTTGATGAAATACTTCCTCATTCTTACGCATACTGCTTAAAGTTTTTTTATGGTTAAATTAGTGTCAGATATCTCAGTTCCAAGCTGTGTGGCTCTGGAGAAATCTCCCATGAAGGATCATGCAGAGAATCACAAGTGGAGTAGATATCAATGCATTTATTGTTCGGAATACAAGAGCTTTGACTGCTGGCCTCCTATATAGTATTAACTACAATACCATAAATCACTCATTCAGGAATCCTAGTGCCTTTACCATGTCAAAGCCCTCCCATATCAAAGCCCAGTTCTCCCCTCACTTTTGGGCAATTGAGTTTTATGGCTGGTCCATTTGTCCTGCATTTCCTTTTGGCCCAATGTCCCATGGCCATGTGGTTTGTGTCAATTGTATGGCATGAGCTAGAGATCATGATATCACGCCCCCTCCCAAAGCAGTTCTCCTCCCTCTGTGGTTAGGGGGTTTCTTTTTTATTTTTTTATTTTTTCTTTTTGGCACTTACTGGGATTTCAACCCATTGATTGTGTACCTTCCACCTCATCTCTTTGCCTTTTTGAACTTCATATGGACCTTTATATGGACTTTTGAATTTATATGGACTTTTATATGGACTCTTGAATCCCTCTGGAGTACCTGTTTCTTCCCATCCTATTTTGGACTATTTGGATTATACTCCGGTTTAAAGAGATATGTTCCAGATTGTTTAGATTACATTCTGGACGTTCAGACCTCGATTGGATTACTGCGATCGTCTCTCCAATATATTATGATACGGTACTCCTGAGTGTTCTTTATATGTGCATTATATTGAAATGTTCACTTTGTGTATTATATAGAAACATTCACCATGAGCGTCAGCTTTTTATTTGTGTACTTACTAGCTGCACCACAGCCCGGTCCAATATATATGTGAGGCATTGAATTTTGCCGTATATATGTTGGAAACTGCTTTAAGTCCCCCCTACCCCCACCCCTCGGTGTGAGAAAAGCGGCATACAAATGAAGTAAGTAAAGAAATAAACAAATAGTGTACACTCTTTTTCAATGGTCAGGTTTAAAAAAGAATGCATTTTAGATATCATTTTTGGTGAGGGCTTTCCTATCCTTTTAAAGGTATAGGCACAACTAGATTACATATTTCCAACATTTAGCAGCTTAATACATTTTAGTCATATTCCAAAAAACTGTAACCCAACAAGAATAGGATATAACCAGCATGACCATGCACTTATGGTATCTCTTCCCCTGGAGCTTTGCCATTTAAAAAGTAGCTCACCCATTTAAGAATTTCCTGTTCTATAATTGGAAGTTGAAATGGAACATCAGATCTCCAGAGAGGTAGCTGTGTTGATCTGTTGAGGAAAACAACAAGAGCAAAGCATTACGTGATGCCACAAAGACTGGGGGGGGGGTTGTATATGTTTTTGTAGACACTGACTCCTTACATATGAAACAAAGTCACTGCAAAGAGTAATTCAAAAATTATGGGAGGAAGAACAATGTGATTTCAAACTTGTGATAAATCACCCAATACCTCATTACAAAGCATAGTAAATACTGTTACCTTTGAGAAAAGGAGGCTTCAGGGTCTGGAAAGCTGTGAAGAGAAATCATTGCAATATAGCTCAACCAATGACATTTTTTATCTTGGATGAAGTAACCAAATAAGCATATCAGGATTATACTGTTGTCAAGTCATATGCTAGTTCAACATAGGCATTGCATCAACTGTAGGATGTACTCTGTGATAGACATACAGGTAATTGCAAAACTATATCCAAAGAGTAATAATTAACAGATCTGTTGTGATAGGAGGTTCTCTCCCTCTTCAGTGTGCCCACTTCCTGTGCCCTAAAGTGTCTTAATGGCTCCGGGTAAAAGGGAATATGTAAATTGAAGGCTTCTGATTATGCAAACTGGAAGGAATTGTATGTAGCCCGGAAGTTAGGATTTAAAAACAAGACATGATAAACTTGATGAACTAGGTGCGCTGGGCTATAAAAAAAATCAGAAAACATACCCCAAAGGTAAATATAGACTAGATTGGAAAACCAGCCCTTTTAAAATGCAATAAATATGAAACCGGTTCAGCATGTCATTCTCTGATTGGCTCTAAAATGTTAGGTAAAGGTAAAAGTCTTCCCCTGACATTAAATCCAGTCATGTCTGACTGGGGGTTGCTGCTCATCTCCATTTCTAAGCCAAAGAGCTGGCGTTGTCCATAGATACCTCCAAGGCCATATGGCCGGCATGACTGCATGGACACCGTTACCTTCCCGCCGGACCAGTACCTATTGATCTACCCACATTTGCATGTTTTCAAACTGCTAGTTTGGCAGAAGCTGGGGCTGACAGAGGGAACTTATGCCACTTTCCGGATTTGAACCTGCAACCTTTCAGTCAACAAGCTCAGTAGCTCAGCAGTTTAACCCACTGGGCTTGAATGGTGTGGAATGTAAAAGGCAGCTTTCCAAAACACTGAATCATCGCATGCTGAGTCTGACTTTGGTCACAAGTTCAAAATATACTAATACGCTGGAGTTATCAAGTGAATGCCATTCCACAAAGCCATTATGGTTTCTTTTTGGTTTTTCTTGAAATTAGGATCTCTCAATCTCAGCTAGCCCACCTAGAAAAAGCCAGCTGCTTTGGTAGGAGGGCCTTGCCTCCAGAGCAGCGTACATAGAAACGTCCCCAGCCAGACTCAGAAACTGATCTTGTCTTGGGTTGCTGTGAATTTTCTGAGCTGTATGGCCATGTTCCAGAAGCATTTTCTACTGACATTTCACCCACATCTATGGCAGACATCCTCAGAGGTTGTGGTCTTGCCTTTCTTATCCCATGCTGGGATGCCTTCTTGGTGCCTGAGGGATTCTGAGTTGTAGTAAGTACACCTTAGTTTGTCTCTTGAGTGCCAAACCACATAGCCATTTCCTTAGTCATTTGGTGCTCTTTGAGGCCAATTGGCACACGACCCCTTTGAACGTGAACACGTGGCGCAGCAGGTAGCTGTCAAGACCCACAAGGTGCCAGCAAACTTCAGTGACAGTGGCTGCGGATGCTAAAATGGAGACAGAAACCCTAAATACAGGACAAAGGCAATGGGCTCTCATCGAGGAGGTTATAGCTGAGTAACTAGAGCAGTGAAAATTAGTTCTCCACACAATGTTTTGCTGTGGGTTCCTCTTGTAAGTGGATATTGTTAGTTTGTGGAGAAAGCAGACAAACCTTAGGAGAAAGTACTGGAGGAGAATGAATTTGCCTCCTGGGGTTTTCAAGATTTAAATGCTGCCAAGGAACATTTTAGTGTGAGTCTGCACATTGATTTTTGATGAGAATGACCTAGGTCTTCATAATAAATTATGAATAAAAACATTGCGCAAATAAATACAAACAGTTCCCTTTAAAAAAAACTTGCTCTGAAAAAGATGATGTAATAAAATACTAGAGTTATCAGGGGGAAAGTAAAAGAGTTAATGATCAAATAAGGTAGAAAATAGCCTAAAAGCTTACTTTATTTGTGGCCAGAATGTCCCATGTCATCCTGTGTCGGTTTCTCTTTCTCCTCACTTTGCATTAGCTGAATTACGTATAATGTAAGAAGTTTACGGTGACTAAAACAAGCATAGATACCAAAGGCTATTAATTTTTATATCTTATTGTGAAGCTAAGAGATTCTGTGGTCCATCTTCTGGGCTGTTGTGGCTCCATAACTGTCTTCTATTTATCATCCTCTTTGTGGTCTTCAAGAAGATGAAATAAAGCCACACATGCCAACATTTTAGTTTAATACCCACTGAGCTGAAGAGTGGCCTCTTCTATTAATAATTTCAACATTGCTATCTTGAAAAGTTTCTACTGCTCTATTTGGAGGCTTCCATGCTTCTCATTTAATTCTTCTGATACATCGCTTTTTGAAGTAACATAGGAAACTGTTTTGATAAAGCAGTGATCTAATAATAAAATTAGTTAGTTAGTTAGTTCAGAACTGTTTACATTGTTGGAGGCAGGACTTCTCTGGGTGTTTCAGGGAGGAACCCGAGTCTTCTCGTGGAGAGAAAAAGTGGGGTATAAATAAACATTATTATTATTATTATTCCCAGTCTTCCTTGGAAATACCAAGTACTGAATGTGGTGATTTTGTAGCTATGGCCCCTTTTCTTCTACTAAAATTTAATTTTACACAGTACAGTGTACATATTCATTTCGCGGGGGGGGGGAGTTATTTTTAGGACTTCAACAAGAGGGTCAATATATAGGGTGTTTCAAAAAGATAGACCAAATTTGAAAGCTATGTCACTGTAACCACAAATCACCCACTTGAAAATATAGGGCACACTGTTTCAAATGATCATGCTAGATGCCTCTCCCAGCACACAAGCATCCCCCCAGCCTCAGTCATCCAGGAGGTGGCAACCCCACAACATCAGACTTAATGAGATATTCTCCTTTTTTGAGGTTATTTTTTTATATTTGCTTCTGGCTCAAAATAATTAGTAAAACTTGATAACTTGATTACTCATTAAACCATTTATAATGTTTTGTGTAATTGTGACATGTTGCCATTGTGAAATATACTGCTTTGAAATTGGGTCAATTATTTTGAAACAATCCATATATTCAGAACTAGCCATGTTGGCCATACAGCAAAATACAAAAAAATACAAAATAAGCATTATGGCAAAACAGCAACTGAGGTTTCATTTACCCGTGTCTAACAAATACGTTCTGCATTGTAGCCATTTTCTAGGTTCTCTGGGTGATTCTGTGATATGTTTCCACCGGAAATTGACTAGATTTGTACTGAAGGATATAATGATGCCTAGCGAGGTGTCATCTCTAGATATTTCCTAGGTTCTCCATGATATGCTTCAACTGGAAATCATTCATTCAGTAAGGTTCATTATTATCTGTAGTTTTGCATATTTGTGTGAAATCCCGGAAAATATCCACCACAGATACAGGTGTCGTTCTTTACTTTTATTAGGCCTTACCAAAAGATGCAAAATAAACTATGCTTGCTTTCACATCCCATTTCTTCATCAGATAATTGTTTAATTTATACAGGCGAAGAAAAGTGTTAGTGTTAGAATCACAACCTTGGTGCTTGTTTGAAATGTTTGTTTACTTTGGTGCTCGAGGAGGGATTGGTGATGAAGGTGGTGGTGCCCCACTCCATCCTGGCCACCCAGGGACCAAGGACTAAGGCGGCAAAAGTGGGACAGAAGCAAAGTAAAATCCTTAAGAATGTGTAATTAATTGTTTTGCAGGTTGAACAGGTATCCCTGGAAGAGACAGAAAACTATACACAAGCAATACTGTACTCCATGTACTTCATCATCTCCCCAAGCCCCAGAAGGTGACAGGACAAGAGTACTAGGCTGCTTTCTCCAAGTAAGCAGGCAAACAGGGAGTCTGGCCTTGTATCTCAGTGCACGTTCTAGATTTGTAGGGACAAAAGTTTCCTTGTTGTCTACACTAATTTAGCCCTGAGTCAGTAGTTTCTTGCTGTGTCCGATTGGCCAGGAATCATCTGGCATGGATCACATCAGCTAGAAAGTTCTACAGTGTCTATAAAAGGACAACAGAAACGGAACTACAATGTTACTGTGGGTCATTTTTTACTTTCCTTTAGAAATACTGTACATTTTAGTTGTCCAAAGAAAAAAGACAGGCAAATTTTCCCAGAGAATGCAAACACAGGGTGATAAATATCTTGTAGTTTGGTGAAGCACACCAATACTCCTTGGCAGAGAAGACTAAAGATCTTGTAAAACAACAACCTCCCAGGATTCTATAGCATTGAGCTATGGCAGTTAAAGTGGTGTCAAACCGAATTAATTCTACAGTGTATACCAGGGGTGCTCACACTTTTTCAGCATGGGAGCTACTGATTAAAAAACCAAGTCCCAAAGATCACTTGCCCAGAAATTTAAAACGTATAACTATTTTCTTATTTATTTATTTATATGTATTATTCATTTTTATGTACCGCTCCTTCCCGCAGGCTCGGGGCACTTTACATAAAATGAAGTTATAAAACATCAACATTTCAATTTAATAACAACAATATAAAACAGAGCATAAAAATACATCCAACCACCCCATTTCTCCCACACTGCCATATTACCACACTTATTATCAGCCGGAAAGTAAGAAGAGAGGCTGTTGAACTGCAAAGGCATTTAATACTCAGCAAGGTAAACAAAGGGGCATGCAAAAATACATCCAACCACCCCATTTCTCCCACACTGCCATATTGCCACACATATTATCAGCCAGAAAGTAAGAAGAGAGGCTTTTGAACTGCAAGGCCATTTAATACTCAGCAAGGTAAACAAAGGGGCATGCAAAAATACATCCAACCACCCAATTTCTCCCACATTTCCATATTCCCCAACATATATTTCTTAAGGAACAAAGCAAGCAGAGAGGCTTTGGAGCTAAAAGGCCATTTTAAACATTAAAAATAAACAAAGAGACATGCCACAGAACAATCAAGCACCCACCCCAAAGTAAAAAGACTGACCTTTGAGATGCGGTAAGGAAATGGTCCCAAAGCGTCCTTCTTCTTCTCCTCCATCGTTGCTCCTATTTCCACGCTGCCAGCATGCGTGCCGCCTCCAAGAGCTCACGAAAAGTCAGAGAGACAGAATGGGCACTTCTGAGCATGCGCGCGGGGCCAGCCATGCATCGCATCATCCAGGCCCGCCCCCTTTGGTCTCCTACGACTCTGAGTGGCTGGAGAAGGACGGAGGGAGGAGGAGGAATCCAAAAGAGGGGCCCATTCTGCCTCTTGGACTCTGGAGCTTTTGGAGGTGGCGCACGAGCAGGGAAAAGCAACAACGGAGGACTTCTTTGCAGTGTGCAGGGGCGCGTGAAGAGGACCAACAGCAAAAAACCTGGTCAGGGGCCTGAAGATCACCAGGATGAGGCCCAAAGATCACCCTGGTGATCCCGATCACCATTCTGAGCACCCCTGGTGTATACAGTATGTACCCTAGGAATGATTTCCTTTAATTGGCAGTTAGGACACAGTTCAGTATCTCTTTCTAGTGGTATACTTATGTCATGTACTCGCAAATTTAAATTCTGGTAATAAAAGTTAGACTGGAGATATCTATTTTCCCCAAAATGTGACTTAAGACCACATAACAGGAATTCTAGTTTCCATGTATTGAAAGCTGTATGTTACATTGACAGCAACTTCCAGACTTTCTTGGCCAATGCAGTAGGTAGCTGTACTGGCTCAGGATTTTGGGAGCTGTAGTTGAAAAAAATAACTTTTTCTAGGAACAGAATATCTGTTGTTGTTTTTTTCTCCTTCCATAGCTTCTTAAAAAGATCAGAGGGCTATGGCATGTTCTCTGGCCACCTAGGGAACGAGTAGTAAGGCAGCAAAAGTGGGACAATAACGTTTTCATTCTCAGAAGCAAAGTAACTTCCTTAAGAATGTGTAATTAATCATTTTGCGGGTTGAACAGGTATCCTGGAAGAGACAACTTGACAATGAAAATTTCCCCAAAAGGTTCAGACTGGAGTGCTGTATATACAACATCCCCTTGCCTAAATTTAAATAATTCCCTGCCAGCACCAGTGGTGCTTACGGAAGCCCCTCTCAATTTGAGGGATGGGCAAGTGTCTAAAGTATGAAGGAAACAAGCAAGAGATTACCTTCAGACATCTTTGGATCCAGCAAAATGCTTGTTTCATAACATAGGAAGGCACAGTATGGATATTTTAGCAAGAGCTTTTTTTTTTCTAGTAAGAATGTTGACATTCTTATAACCAAATTTTGGGGATTCATAATTCTAAGCAATATGCCCAGGTGCAAGTTCCCCATAGTTCAGTAGGACACTCCAATATAATCAATGTCCTCAGGATTTCAATCTAAATTTCTATCTAGTTCAGTGGCTCCCAACATTCCGAGTGCCGTGACTCCCTTGTGGTGACCCACAAACAAAATTATTTTCATTGCTAGTTCATAACTGTAATTTTGCTACTGTTGTGAATCCTAATGTAAATATGTGATATGCAGGATGCATTTTCATTAACTGGACGAAATTTGGCATAAATAGCCGATACGCCCAAATTTAAATACTGGTGGGGTTGGGGGGTGTTTGATTTTGTCATTTGGGAGTTGTAGTTGCTGTGATCTATAGTTAACCTACAACAAAAAAGCATTTTGAACTCCACCAACGATGGAATTGAACCAAATTTGGCACACAGAACTCCCATGACCAATAGAAAATACTGGGTTTGGTGAGCATTGACCTTGAGTTTTGGAGTTATAGTTCATCTACATCCAGAGAACACTGTGGACTCAGACAATTAAGGATCTGGACCAAACTTTGCGTGAATACTCAATATGTCCAAATGTGAACACCTGTGCAGTTAGGAGAAAATAGACCTTGACATTTATTTGGGAGTTGCAGTTGCTGGGAATTATAGTTCACCTACAATAAAAGAGATTCTGAACCCCACCAATAATAGAATTGGGCCAAACTTATCACACAGAACCTCCATGACCAACAGAAAATACTGTATTTTCTGATGGTCTTTGGTGACCTCTCTGACACCCCCCTCGCAACCCCCCCCCCGGGGTCCTGACCCCAAGGCTGAGAAACGCTGATCTACTTGATCATTTTAATTTCATTGTCAATGAGTTGTAGAGGTATCTTCATACTGCCGTAAAGCAAACCAAATTTGTAAAACGATATATTGCTTAGCATCATTGTTTTCCTTAAAGGGTACCCTAAGTTAATTTCAAACAAAATTAGAAATGCTTACATCAAATACATATTCTTTTGAAGCTATGCTGCTTTGTTGCCTCACTTCCATATGTTAGACTTTTTATATTTTTCTACAGCACAAAAAGTTCTCATGAATGAATAGAGCTCTGCATGGAAAACAAGAATGCAAGATGGTCTGGTCAGTCAAGATAACAAATGATATCTGCAGGAGAATATTCCTACACCTATAATTGATTGTTACGAGGTATCTCAGAAAAGGGACTTTACCAAGTGGTAGCTTCATCACACTTTTTACCCAAACCAGTTCCCATAATTTCCTTGGGTTTTCATGGTTTGCTCAGTGATGTGTTTTATGATTACATATATTTTCAAAGAGGGGCCGCAGTGGTGCAGTGGGTTAAACCACTAAGCTGCAGAACTTGCTGACCGGAAGATCAACGATTCAGAACTGTGGGACAGGGAGAGCTCCCATTGTTAGCTCCAGCTTCTGGCAACCTAGCAGTTCGAAAACACGCAAATGTGAGTAGATCACTAGGTCCCACTTCAGCGGGAAGGTATTGGCACTCCATGCAATCATGCTGGCCATGTGACCTTGGAGGGGTTTATGGACGCTAGCTCTTCGGCTTAGCAATTGAGATGAGCACAACCCTCAGGGTCGGACTCGACCCGACTTAATGTCAAGGCGAAACTTTTACCTTTACCTTTATATTTTCAAAAAGAGAGAGATCAATCACTTGTTTATAGTATGAGGTTGTTTGTACTCTCACGATATCTCAAAGAACAAACTCATTAACTAAGGAATACTCCAAAACAGAGTCAACAGAAAGCAAAAGGAAGGTATCAGCAGAGAGGTAACCATAAGGTTTGTAGAAGTACACAAAGAAAACAGTGAAAATAACATTGCGTGGAGCATGACTTCAGATATATAGTCACACACCATTTTCATTACAAAAAAACTGTAATAGTAATAGTTAAAACTGTCTATTGATAAACTACATATGACATTTATTCACTCTAGCTCGTGTATTAGGACATTATGTCCACACTGGTCACATTTCCAAGCTCTGATCTTCCTACCTTCCTCTTTTACTTCTTAGAAAAATACAATGACTGAGGCCAGGATACAAATATTCCTAATTAGATGTGTCCCTGATACTAGGGACAGAAATAACATTAAAAGAATAGAGATAGGTTCTCATGCCACAAAAAAGAAGAGCAGTTCAACATGCTTAAGGGAAAGCTTTTATTCAAAATTAACAATACGTACCTGTGAAATGAAAGAAGCAGGTCAAGTAAGTCTTGCGTAAGTAAACACAACCATTGCATAAGTAATCACAAACATTCTGAATCTTTTAGCGGCGACTCAAAGTCTCCTTCCAAAATGCACCCAGGAATAAATTTTGTCTTTCACTAATTCATGATGTCTATACCATGCCCAGACTTTTAGATCTGTGCTGGGCATAGTTGGTGCCCCCTTTTATCTCTGTTCTCTCTGTTTTGCTGTTGACATATGCTCAGGGATGAATTTTGGAGACAGCTGCTGTTTAGCTTGCCTGCTGTTTGGCTAACACGGGGTGACAATCCAATTGAGTCAAATCCCACTTTTTCCCAACTCAAGTTTATTTGCATTGTTTACACAGACATACTACTGCAACCTGGCACTGAATGTCTATTTTTCTCTAGCCCTCTTTTACTATCTGGCTCCCTACCTGTCCCGTCATGATCTAGCCACAGTGGTCCAAGCCACGGTCATCTCAAGATTGGACTACTGTAATGCTCTCTACATTGGCCTTCCTTTGTCGGTGATCTGGAAGCTTAAGCTGGTGCAGAACGCTGCAGCTCGGCTGGTGGCAGGCCTACCATCTCACTGCCACATTACGCCTGTTCTGTGCGAACTGCACTGGCTTCCAATAGAGCACCAGATCACCTTCAAAGTGCTGGTTTTGACCTTTAAGGCCTTGAATGGTCTGGGACCAGTGTACCTAAGGGACCGCCTCTCCCAATATAGTCCCCCAAGACCACTGCGATCTGAGTCTCTGAACCTTCTTATGGTGCCGAGTTGTAAAACCCTTCACCTGACCTCAACGTGGAGGAGGGCCTTTAGCGCCATCGCTCCAGTACTGTGGAATGCTCTTCCTCCCTCAATCCGCGTGTTGTCTAACTTACTAGCCTTCCGGAAGGCTTGTAAGACCTTTCTGTTTGTAGGCATTTGGTCAGTAAATAACTCTAGGCCTTCTACTATGTAGCGTAGGCCATAGGAGTTATCTTGGCGTGTGTGTGTACTGTATAGTTTTAAGTATGGATGTTAATCTGTTGTTTTTATTGTGTTTTTATGGTGCTTTTAGCATATGTAAGTCACCCCGAGCCTGACGAAAGTGGCGACTAATAAGCTGAAATAAATAAATAAATCTTCCCAATGTCCAGATGGACAAAGGACAAGGAGGAAAATCCAGGAAAGATTTTTTTTAAAGGAGACTCTTTGTCTCAGTCTATGTAACTTGAGACATGCTGACAGATAAAGCTACATATAGTACTTTTAGAGTAACTCCAGCCATTGTTCAGAAAGTACAGAATTAGAAAAAGTCTAAACAGCTACCAGAGAAAAGCATGAGTAGGCTCTTTCTCCAGTATCTTTAAACAGCTTAGTAATGGGCATAAATTCAGGAAGTGGAGCTTTCCCCATGAAGGGAAAGGGGATGTTTCATCCTTGCCCTTTCCTAAACGTGCTAAGAGTCTAGGACAGAGTGGAAAACTTGGGGTCCTTCGGATATCAAGAAGGTCCCTGAAGGTTCAAACTAAAATTCTATCCAGTTCAGGTGTCTACTCATCGAGTGGCTGCTGACCAAACAGAAACCTACAGGAAGCCCAAAGTGGGATGGGAATATAATACCATTTAACTCTTTGTTGTCCCAACCAGCAACTAATAAAGGGACACTCTTTCCCAAATGGATGCTTGCTCTAGTTGGGAATTATTCAAACATCTAGGGACCTAGTTTTTAATCATGTGACAAGCCCAAATACAGGTTTTCCCAACCTGGTATTCTTCAGACGTGTTGGGATTATAACTTCTAAAATCACACAAGAAAAATACCTGTCGGAATATCATATTGCTCATTTAGTGAACAAGTCCTTTATTTTTCAAAGATGGGAAAAACCTTAGATGGGGTGCGAGACCTGTGTCTGGTTCGCAGCAGCATTGTGGTGCTGTGTGTGAATCTTGTGCTGTTTTTGTGACAAAAGGACTATGTGTGTTTTCTTAGAAATTAATTCCTCTTAAGGCTGTTGAGTGAGGTATTTGAAGGTCAACAGCTTACTGCAAAGTGAAGTAAACATGAAGCTTCAGTAAAGTACTGCAGAAATGGAGTTATGCCACAAGGTAATTAACGCAAATTGTTTATCCTTGTTTTTTCTTGTTGATTGAAAGTAGCACTTAGGTACATTTACATCGGGCTACATTCTATTGAAGTCAGTGGGATAAAACTTCTAACCAGACACGTGCAGCATTGCGTTGTAAAGTTCCTATACTTGCTAAGTTTTACAAAGAGCCTATTTTCCTTTTGGACAGTGATTAATATAAGGGCTTCCTTAAAAAGCTGGAATTTCAAAAGGAACAACAGAAGTAAGTAGATAAATGCAGTCAAGCAATATTTATGCCCCTGCGTCTGGTTCCCCCCCCCCCCCAATAATGAAGTACTTCCAGTACAAACTGTCAATCTTGAGCAAATCTGATTTATTGAAATTACATTCTTTGCAATTTAAAGCACAGTTGTCATTTGCCTAACACAAACAAAGCAAAAGTTTAGATAATGTATTTTTGGCAGCTGCTAAAATTGCACAATGAACATTATGGAAAAGATCTTGTACCAACAAAATGCTTAGGGTTAAAAAAAGCGGGGAAGATATGTCTTTTTCAAGTTAGTAAGCAGAATGATGGAGGTGTTTTGTTCTAAAAATCTTGGTAGTGCTGACCAAATTTTGTGGGATGTGCTAAAATCTTCAGGGATTATTGAAACTGATGGATCACGAAGATCAGTGGCTTCAGCTATTTTGGACTTTAAATTCCAGAAGCTCCAGCCAACTTGTTCAACAGTCAGATTTATCCCAGTGGTTCTCATCCTTTAGTGCTCCAGATGTTTATGGCTTCCTCTCTTAGAGTTCACAAGCATTGGCCAGGTTGGATGGGATTTCTATTGAAACTGAAAACATCTGGAGGCCAAAAGTGTGAAGACCATTAATTGATTAAGATAATAGACATGAACTGAATCATTCTTTTCTGTACAAAAAAATGGGAGACACCTTTTGTGATAGACTATCTTTGAAGGTCTTTAAAAAGAAGTTGGATGGGTATCTCTTAGGACTGGCCAGACAAGAGATTGTTGTTGCTGTTCTCCAGCTCTTAAAAGACAATTCAACTTTCCTGTCTAATGCAAGAACCAGCCTAGGTTACACCTGCTTTGACGTATACTACAGTATGTGTATGTGGCTTCAAGTCACCAGATAACTTATGGTGACCCCATACATTTTCTTAGGCAAGGAATACACAAAGATGATGTTCCTTCCTCTGAAATGGAGCCTGCGGCACCTGGTATTCATTTATGGTCTCTAAGCTGACCCTGCTTAGCTTCCAAGATCAGAAAGGAACTGTGCATTTAGGGTATGTAAACTGTGCATACTACAATAGGGTCATATTAATCAGCTGAGCTGGGGAGGTAGTGTTAGAGAGAGGCCTTTAGAAATGAAAGCTAATTTCAATGTCAGTCAGCAAGTTGACCTGTTCTTGTATGCAGGGATATCCTAAACTCTCTGATTGAAATATACATATTTTAATAGAAGCACTGAAGAAGTAGAAAAAGAGGAATCACAAGTTGATAAAAACAATGGAATTATGCAAGTAATTTGATATGCCCTCCTCCTTTCAGCCTATTACTTTTCAGGCACTACAATATTTATAGTTAAGAGTGAAAGCAATGTGTATAGCAATGGTTTTCAACCTGTGGATCCCCAGATGTTTTGGTTTTCCCAGAAATCCTAACAGCTGGTAAACTGGCTAGGATTTCTGGGAGTTGTAGGCCAAAACACCTGGGGATCCACAGGTTGAGAACCACTGGTCTATAGATTATGTACATGGGACTTCTCAAGTAGGATTTATTTTAATTCAAAGAGCTTTTGTTAGTTTTGGTTTTTTTCCTTAATCCTACTCCGCTTAAACATGATTTAGATCTACTAAAGGAGCCTGGTGTGCAAAAACACATTGTTATTCAAATTAAAAACAATGCCCTGGCCTAATACATACCAATGTTAATGTTAATTAAAACAAATAGGGTGTTCGGGGCACTTAAATGCACCCAACTTGAAGGTGGCTTGTTCCAATGGCATAGATCCAAAGAACTGCATACAGGCAGTCCCCGAGTTACAAACTTTTGACTTACAACTGACTCATAGTTACAAATAGGTGTGAGACCACAGTAAGTGAAGAAATCTACCCCTCGGAAGGAAATTCACTCCAGAAAGAGTTATCATGAGGAAAAGAGGTCTCCATCAAAGCTTTATTCCCAATCCTTGTTTCCACAACAAGCCACATTTTTCAAAATCCAATTCTCTCAGGGACAGAAAGTGAGGTGAAATCTTTTGAACAGAGGAACAGACAGGGATGTTAACCTTTCCCGATGCCATCCAAAGTTCTCTCGTGGAGTTCACTTTAAAAATGTACATGTTCCAACTTACATACAAATTCAACTTAAAAACAAACCTACAGAACCTGTGTTGTTCATAACTTGGGGACTGCCTGCAATAATTTTAAACTATCTACTGAGGTGGGACAGATTTAGATGCGTTTTCATGATCAGCAGGAACCCAGGTCACGATACAATGCTGTTTTTTCTCTCTCTAAATAATCAATTTGGAAGAACTTGTGCTAATGTTGGTCATGAAAAGGGGGGAAGATCTCACTAGACATTTTAAAACTCTTAGTACAGTTCTGAGATCTCAACCTATGTGCCTCCATTTTAGATTCTAAAACCTCCATTTCAATCCTATACATCAAAACACAAATGCAGTACTGAAAATGGAAAGGGAGGGGAAGAGGGAAACACTGTTGACACTGTAGCAATGATTAAGATTGAATAATGAAGAAGACCAAAAAGGAAAAAAGGGGAAAGAAAAGAAAACTCATGGTATATTTTGTTTATTATTGCTCTCAAAGGGCTTGGTAGTCAAATATACAAGCTATGTTCTATTAAACCAGAAGAAAATAGTGTAAGTATAAAATCTATGCTCACGGTTCCAATCCAAACCATCTGATTTTCTTTATGAGACACACTTGTTGCTATTTCCAGTAGTATTCTTTCATACATACTTTGCGTATTTTTTTAAAAAAAACTATTTAAAGAGACAAACCAAAGTTCAAGCCAAAAAATGCGCTGCCGTATACTATGCTGTGCAATGTTGTTACGTTTCTGTTTTCAAAATGGATATGTCTTCCTAGAATTGCGGACAATTGTGTGCTCTTTGCTATGTTTTTCAAAACAAAATATGATCAATATGCCATGATATGAAAATAAAACAGAATAACATCTGCTTTCCCCCCTGTAATATACATGCACTACTCCCATTACCTTCAAGCAGGAGTTATCTGTACTAAGTAGAAACTAGACACCTATTTTTTAAAAAAAGATTTATATACTCATTCTTCTTCTTTCCAACTTCTTGTCTGACCTTCACTCTATCCCTCTTAAGCATGTTAAACATTTCTGAGCTCATTTAGGTACATAACTCCTTGTTCGCATGTAATTGTTGCACACAGCTAGTGGATTTCCTGCTCTGCTTTTGTTATTAGGTGCAATTAAAATGTATTCAAAATCATTGGAAAGCAATTATACAGCATTTGTTAAAGGAAAAAAACCCCTCCCAACAAATAACAGTTATTTATCCATTACTTTTTTTAAACACAATCCCAACCTTTTCATACCTCTGGAGATAAATTCTGTCCAGCTGACTTAACAGTATGAAAACAGTATGAAGTCGCTCCGAGCACTCCGGTGGAGGGCGACTCATCAAGTAATAAACTGATTTATTGATTGATTGAAAACAAACAAAAAGCAGAAAATATCTACGGAGCTTAAAAAAATAGTCATGGCTGGATTCTGCTCCTTTCCAAGAAGCACATATTCAACTTCTAATGAAGTTAATATACGAGTTGTCTGCCCTTATGAGTCAGGTCAGATTTAATTTTTCTCAGGAAGCATTACTTGTGAATTCCATGACCAATGGAACAATGTTCTGTTAAGGGAAAGACACAGCAAAATGCCTGAATACTCTAGGCTGTGATCAAAAGTACTGGTGTGTGTGTGTGTGTGTGTGTGTGTGTGTGTGCAGGAAAGAAACAAATGCAGTTACAACTTCTGCTGTGATGGTAATTCTGGTTGAAGACAAGCAACTAGTTAAGTTTTTAAAAATGGCTTGTCTCTTTAGCATCAGAAACAGGAGCAACACAAAGGTTATCCTGCAGTCCATTCTCCACTATGCTTGCATATCAGTTATTTTGATTACAGCCCAAATGGCAAATTGCAAATAAAGGTATTCCAAAAACTGTTAAATGACCTCCTAATAAAAAGTTAGTGTCAACAGTTACATTTTGCAAGTAAAGTATTACATATTTACCCTTGGCATTGAAAGAGAGAGGGTGCGCTCTGTGTTTTAATACAGTCTTGCAAGACAAGAATCAAATCTTCAGATAAGAATGTGTGCGTTAAGATTACTTTGACTCTTTTAGCAGGGAGCAATTCTGCTTTGAATTCTATGTAGGTAACTTCATTCAGGTGTTTGTTTTGCTTTGTTGGTGCAGAGCCGACTGCAAAAATTTGGTCCCATCAATGGAAGAAGAGACATGTCATTGTCACATACTTACAGATACCCCCTTTTAAAACATATGTAAATTTTAATCAAACTGCAAAGCGCTATTACGAAAACAAGACAGCTTGTGGATGGAGGCTGCCTTCTTCTGGCAATGCATTTGCTTAGAACAACCATTCAATAGAAACACTTAAGAGTTCCAGCCTCAGCCAAAATGTGCTTCAAATTGGTTTGAAGTTGGCTCACAGGCTGTTTCAAACCAATGGCTTTCCCATGGGCAGCAGCCATGATGGACCCTGAAAGATGAAACTATAAAGGCTGTCTAGTTTCTGTCAGTGTTCTTTGGAGCCAGAAATGATTGGAAGTATTTTGGGGAGATAGAACATGCAGCAAAAATGCTAACAAAATGATGATGGTGGTGATAATAATAATAATAAATTACCTAGATCACCTGATGTGTAATTATCAATTTTTGTTCAGTGGCAAGTAGACTGTTGGTAAAATTGTAAATCTGTTGCAACAATACAAGGCAGATGAGCTGGCATCCCAAGCCTCGGATCCTACAACTTTACCTGGAAGAATGTTCTTCTAGTTTCCGATGAAAGGACTTTCAGTTAGGCGTGGTTGCAGCTGCAAGCTGAGTAATATACAGTAAAATGCAATATTTTTTTCCTAGACTTTGATGGAGACCTGGGGGAAATCATGTTTTTGGACTACAATCCTAGAATCTCTCAGTCAGCAAAGGCTGTGTGAATTGAGGGATTCAAGAAGCTGCATTTCAAAAACAGGGCCTTTTCCAAGCTCGGCTTCTATGTGTGTTTAATGCTGGGTTTTTGTTTAAAGAATAAAGCCAGAAAACAGTCCAGGACAACAGAAACACCATTTGGATATTTAAAAGAAGCCCAAGAACTAAACCAACAAATACTGCAAAGTTCAGCCAACTCTTGACCCATCTGCCCCACATTTTTGGAGCACAGAAATAGTGAGTTCAGTATCCATGTAGGCCATTGTAAACCTGAATTTTACTGGCACAACATAAGGGGGTAAAGTTAGGACTGCATCCATCCTAGTAAGATCGGCTGAAAATATGTGCTTATCAGTAAAGATGCAGCTGTCATTACAATGCCATTGTACACACTAATAAATATTAGAATAAAGATAAACTGAAATGGCTGCAAAGATGAAGTCGTCCTTCCAAGTTGCTTTCTCTCCAAGAAACAGCTGTAAAATTAATTGGATACCATGTATTTGCTGCGATGCATGCTGCCTAATTTTGTTTCAAAAAGATGCGAAAAACCAGGAAATGTTAAACCCTTTTTAACAAGAAGAAACATTCAGTGTCTCCCCTGGAAAAGCGAGTGTTGTATTCTTGAAAAACAAAATAGTTATCTGAAGATGCATGTAGCGTCACCCATAAGTTCCCCCCACCCACCCACAAAAAAAGGGAAAAAAGTTTCTGTGGTTTTTTTAGCCCAGATTTTCTCCAAAAACTATGAACACAGGGATCCTTAGGCAGATAAGTAGTCAATTTGTTTCCTCTTCTCTTGAATTTTCCCATTTCTTCAGACTTGGCTCAAGTATTATTAGTTATCAGTTAATAAGAAAAAAAAGATAAGTTTTCTAAGTGTCTTTCTTTCAATGAAGTTAATTTGATACCATAGTCTTGTTATATGTTCAGAACTGCATTTGTGAAATTATTTCTTTTTCTTGAATTCTTGGTTGCCGTAGCTGGAGCCCTTCTCTATTTCCGTTACTCCTATCAGTCTGCGAACTCCAAAGGAAGCTTTAAAACAAGAGAGAAAAGAGATTATGAGTTCTACCAGAAGTTACTTCAGAATTTAGTGGAGAAAGAGAGAACCTAAGGGAACACTTTTCTAGGATCCTGAGGTCCTTCACCACACCTCAATAGTCAACTTGGGGAAGTCCATCATATTATCAAATTGGAGGACCAACAAATGTATAGAAAAGTGTTTTCTCTTGGTATCTCTGACAAAAGTTGGCCCTAGAATCATACTGGAAGTCTAGATTGCTAGAGAGAACTCATTAATCAAATTGATTAATAATCAAACCCACAAAAAAAGTGAAGGACCAACTGTAGTTATATATGCACAGTTATTTTACACAATAGCTTCTGTTTCAACCCACCACTACTAGGAGGAGTAAGGAATAATACAGGGCACTGAGATCCCAGATGGGGACACAGGAGGGAGAGGCAGAGGTGGCTTGAAAAGACTGGTGGGAAGCTGATGGTGGCTGGTGAGAAAGCCAGGAGGAGGGGCGCAGCTTCCCACCAGCCTTTTCATGGCAGCCAACCATGAAGGCAACAAGGTTAGTGGTGTTGACTTATTTTGATTATTAAAGTCATAGTTCACACATAAAATAAAATTGCATTTTATATTCTTGAGTTTAATTGGTTTGGCTGTTCCACATTGAACATTGAGTTGTGATCTAAATGACTTTTTTTTGGAGCTAGGTGTGAATGTTTCAATTGGCCATCTTGATTAGCATTTGATGGCCTGACAGTTTTTAGGCATGGCTTGTTCCTGCCTGGGAAATTCCTTTGTTGTGAGGTAATTAAATATTCCTGATTGTTTCTTGTCTGGAGTCCCCCTGTGTTTGAGTTTTGTTTTTTTATTTACTGTTATAATTTTAGAGGGGTTTTTAAAGCTCTGGTAGTCATATTTTGTTCATTTTCATGGTTTCTTCCTTTCTGTTGAAATTGTCCACATGCTTGTGTAGTACAGCATTTCTGTGTTCTCAAATAATATGCTGTGACCAGGTTGGTTCATCAAGTGCTCTGCTACGGCTGACTTCTCTGGCTGAAGTAGTCTGCAGTGCCTTCCATGTTCCTTGGTTCGTGTTTGGGCAATGCTGCGTTTGGTGGTCCCTATGTAGACTTGTCCACAGCTGCATGGTATACGGTAGCCTCCTGCAGAAGTGAGAGGATCCCCCTTGTCCTTTGCTGAACGTAGCATTTGGTGGATTTTCTTAGTGGGTCTGTAGATGGTTTGTATGTTGTGTTTCCTCATCAGCTTTCCCTATGTGGTCAGTGGTTCCCTTGATGTATGGCAAGAACACTTTCCCTCTGGGTGGATCTTTGTCTTTACTCTCATGGCTTGGTATTGCAGCTCTTCCAATGTCTGAGGTGGCGTATCTATTGGCCTGTAGAGCCCGGTTAAGGTGGTTCAGTCTGTCTTGGAGGAGGTGGGGTTCGCATATTCTTTTTGCATGGTCTGCCAGGGCTTTAATGGTGATTCTTTTTTGACTTGGATGATGGTATCTATCTGTGTGTGTAGATTTTCTGTAGACTGTGTGACCCAATTGTTGATCTGGTTTGCGGATGACTAGGACATCTAGAAATGGCAGTTTTCCTTTTCCTTTTCTTTCTCCATGGTGAATTGGATGTTTGGGTGGATACTGTTGAGGTGGTCCAGGAACTTGTTTAGTTCTTCTTCTCCATGGCTCCAAATGGTGAAGGTGTCAGCCACTTATCTGAACCATATAGTGGGCTTTTTTTGTTGCTGTTTCCGGGACTTGTTTTTTCAAAGTGTTCCATGTAGAAATTTGCTATGACTGGGCTGAGAGGGCTCCCCATAGCTACTCCATCTTTCTGTTCATATAATTCATTGTCCCACTGAAAGTAACTAGTGGTGAGGCAATGGTGAAACAGAGCGGTGAAAAAAACTTTAACTCCCATCATGTTCTGAGGGGAACTTTTCAATGGCCACCCAATGCTAGTATGACTGGGAAAGCAAGCTCCCAGGACCCTCTCTGGAAGTAGAGGTAACTTTCCAAGAAAAAATTGAAAACGCTTCTTCTGTCAGGGAGAAAAAAGACACCGCAGATCCCTCTACCTCAGGTATTTTGTGGACTGAACTCTTTCCGAAAATATTGGCTCTCTGTCATGCCCCAGCCTGACTCCATAGCCAAGCCAGACAGAAGCCATGTTAAATCCAAGTTACCAGCCAGGTCTGGGAGAGAACCTTTGCAGAGGCCTCCGCGTCAACCAGCGGTCAAGGCCAGACGCAGCCTTCTTTCTTCCCAACCTGATAAGAAGTGCTGGGAAAGCAAGGCCTCGGAATCCTCCCTTCCTCCAGGTGCAGTCGTTAATGAGCTGACATATTTGCCTTCCTCAGAAGGCTTGGGAAAATCAGGCCCACAAACAGTTGCTGGGAAAGAGTTGCGCCGAAGTCAACGTGTTGTGAATGAGCCTCTAGTTGCTACAGGTAGTAACATGGAGGGAGGTGTGGAGACAGTAACATCAAGCAATAGCTCAGTTTGGGGCACGGCTCTGAATGACCAGGCTCCTACAGCTGGAGTAAAGAGGGTGGCTAGTGACTTGAGCATTAATGAAGACAATGAACAAAGGAGGAAAATCCAGCATTTACTTAGGGAGCCTTCTGAGTCTGGCTCTTTTGAGGGTTTCACAGGGAATGCAGAATTGCAGTCAGAGGAAAGTGATGCCGATCTGGATTCGGCCTTGGTGCAGGAGGTGAGGGATGTATGTAATGCAGACTCGGGGACCAGCACGTTTCTGGGGTTCCAGACGGACCGGGACTGGCCGTCTTCGTATTCTGAGGCTGAGGGGGTCCCTTTAAGCCAAGAAGAGCTTTGGCTGGCTGGAGATCTGGGCCTGATGCTACAGTTGCAGGGAATAGGAATGCTGAGGCTTTGGAGCTGGGTGGGGTCTCCGAGGACTCTGATTGAAAGTCCTATAAGAAATATGAGTATTTGGCTTGATCCCTGCGGTGGTCAAGGAGTTATTATTGTTCTAGCTCATGCATCCTGGTTCCTGGTATTCTTGTTCATGATTTCCAAGACTACTCCTACTGCCGTGTGCCTCTTGATCCTCGTGTGAATACTCTCCTATTCGACCCGGTGACGTCTCCTCCTTATCCTGATTGATTTTCTCCTACCTGACGACCTCGGACCGGTGACTGACTTCGCTTCTTGAACATTCTTCTACTGGAGACGACAGACGGACGTCTGCTATTTGCTTTGAAGTTCTTTTATCTCCAGCATGTTTTGGTTTGGGGGTCCTGGGTTTAGTGAGGGTTTTTCTCCAGCCGACAAAAGGCTATTTTTTGTTAGCCCAACTCCCCTGTCTTGTTAAATAAACATTTGTTATCCTTTTCTACTCCCGGACTTTATTGCTGCCATAGCTGGGTCACAACACAACGCCTCAGAGGCAAAAACAATGAGAGACCTATTTAAGTTGGTTCCCGTTGGCGCTCGGGATCTCGCGCCAACGTTCAGCTTTCATTGCCAAGCTCCACAGAACTCAAGTTCAGGACCAGGCCGCAGAGCCTCCACGTCACTGTACTCAAGTACCAAGCCAAGCCATTGTTTGCCAAGAACTTATCCCGGATTTTTAGCCCATTGGGGTTTCAAGACTATTTCTTCATTTATTGGATCTTTGGACTCTTTAAAGACTATTGCCTTGCAATACTTGGATGCTGGGAGCATCAATGGACTATCTTTTATCCTTTTCCCTTTTTATTATCTATTCTAAATAAAGCATTTAATCACAGCTGCTTTGTGGTGGTTTACTGAGGGATCCTCCAGGTCTAGGTTGCAACACTGTCTGAATCTGTCTAGCTGGTCTTTTCATCTCTCTCTCTTTCCCTTTCTGTTTTTGGAAATTAAATGAAAGCGGCCCTCTGAAACCTAGAAATCTTTTAGTTAACAATGATTAGGGCCCAAGTCTAGTAAACTGTAAACTGCTTTGAGATCCTGGGATAATCTTGGGGGGGATGATTGAATAAACTGTGAAGGAATTTCAAGGGGTAGCAAGATCAGCTATCTTTGTATTACAGTGTAAATGACTAGGAGACACAGAGACAAACAGATAAGCACTTGATATGATATCATACATCATCCTTCCTCTTAAGGTGGTTAATTGTGTAAATGACAGTGGTGCCTAGCTGTACCACAGAATTCTGAGCAGGCATTAAATTCAATTCTAGAATGTCACAATTTTCTTATCTTGTTTTATTACCTGCTCCAACAAAGCCCAGGAATGCAAGAATTAGAAGAGGTGATCCACTTGCAAAAACGCCAAAGCCAAATTTGAAAAGAGGAGACAGGAGAACTGTAGCCCAGAAGAGAAAGTTGAGGAGAGTCCATGGTCTTCTGGGAGGTTTGAATTGCTGTCCAGGAAAAGTGCCCTCTTGATTATACTTCTCTTGTAAAGCATCCTTAAAGAAAAAA
>JARBWK010000004.1:51046780-51064473 GCA_030556195.1 Anolis apletophallus | reverse complement strand
TATTTTTTTTGGTGTGAAGGGCCCTAAATCCACATTGCAATTTTACCCAGTTCAAAGCGGGTTTTTGTGGGGTTTCCTGCCTGGATATTCTGCGTTATACGTGTAAAGGGGCCCCTGAGTCCCACTACAATATAATCCAGTTCAAAGCAGGTTTTGTGGGGTTTCCTGCCTGGATATTCTGAGTTATATGGCTGTGTGAAGGGCCCTGAGTCCACACTGCAATATAATCCAGTTCAAAGCGGGGACTGGGACTTGAGACGGAAATATGTGCAATTGATCTTTGGAATGGCTGCAGATTATGATTGAGGATGGTGTGATTTTAATATTGAATGCAATGTTTTATATGTTTTAATGTGCTTTTAATTTGATTTTAATTTTTAACTTAAGTATATTCTGTTTGTTGTCCAAAGGCATTGAATACAGTAGAGTCTCGCTTATCCAACCTTTGCTCATCCAAAGTTCTATATTATCCAATGCAGTCTGCCTCCCGCCCGGATCCACAGCTGTTTCAATACATTGCAATGTTTTGATGTTAAATTCGTAAATACACTAATTACTACATAATGTTACTGTGCATTGAACTGCTTTTTGTCAATTTCTTGTAAAACATGATGTTTTGGTGCTTAACTTGAAAAATGATAATATAATTTGACGTTTAATGGGCTTTTCCTAATCCCTCATTATCCAACATTTTTGCTTATCGAGGGTTTAACTGTCCTGGATTTACTTCATTAGGATCAGGTTATACTAGTTTGATGGAACAGAACCCCTCCTGGTGTGGATAGGAATATAATCCTGTGAATAGTTCCATTAGTTGCTTTTGCCACAAGCCCTTCGGCTGCATTGGGATTGGCCCGCACACTATAGGTATGTCCTACCCCCTGTCTGTGTTATTATTGCTAATATGCTCATGCTTATTAATTTTGTATAAATGCTATTATGCATATTATATATGATATGGATATGTACTTTAAATTGCCACTGTAAATGGACCACTTGGTCCCATCCTCTTTGTTGAATGTATTGAGTTGCCTTCGGGACCTTTGTAGGCCCGTCCTAGGTGGATGTTTACTAATAGATTGATATTATGTTTTCAGAATTGTTGAATGCCGTTTGGGTACCTTTCAATGGGAACGGGTATATTGGATTGCACTGAGCCTTGAGAAAGACTGACTCCGGTCAATACGGTCGAAACGAGAGATGGGATTCCTCAATTAATGGTCCTCGTCAGCTGTGTATATCCTACCCTATTGCCTTCGGCCCCTCCCCCTGGCACTCCACACATCGAACAATCAGAATATTGGAATTTCGTGTCCATGGGGCTGGTCGTTATTGTTTCCTGAAAGAACTGTATATTGTATGGATTATGGACTGTTGAATTGCTACAAGCTAACACTGAAGAGCCTGTCTCTTTAAATTCACACTTGTGAAGGATTGCTTATTTTGGGCACTTCAAAAAGATAAAAAAGACTTTTGATTTATGAACTGTTGAATGGACTTTCTGTATATACTTTCCGTTACGGTACCCCATTTGGGGCTTGAATGTTACCTTAATATTTAATTTACAAGGACCTTAGGTCCTGTGCTAGTGTTTGTCATATGTAAAGCCGCCTTGAGTCCCCTTCAGGACAGAGAAAGGTGGGATACAAATGGAATAAATAAATACAATTGTGTAGTGTGAAAGGGACCCTATACAGAAAGCCTGTATCACACTTGCTGATCAAGTGCTGAACCAGATGTAACATAGGAGGTTTATGATCAGCAACTCCCATAGTTATTTTAAGAGTTAGTAGTAGACATGGTTAGGTTCGGTCGAAATCTTCGTAATTCGGAATAAATTTGGAAAGATTTGCTTTTTGAAGCGATTTAAAACTTTTTAAAGTTTCAGAATATTGGAATTTAGCGGCTAAGGGGGAAAAGGAAAGGGCCTGAGGATGGTAGGAATGGTGGGAATTGAAGTTCAAAACACCTGGAAGGAATACCTCGTCTGCTCTCAGGCCCCATATACTTTGCCATGTAATGCATTTTAAACTGCATTATGTATATATACTCATTGATGTAGACTTCTATCATGCAGTTTAGCTGCCTTCTATGAGTCTCCATAATGCAGTAGGTCCGCAGTTTGAATCCGGTTTAGCAGTTTGAAACCATTTTTGCAGTTTGATGCGCCAGCGGGAAGGTAATGGCGCTCCATACAGTCATGCTGGTGACATGACCTTGGAGGTATCTATGGACAATACGTCTCTTTGGCTTAGAAATGGAGATGAGCATCACTCCCCAGAGTATGACAGGACTAGACTGAATGTCAAGGGAAAAATTTATCTTTACTTTGATAATCTTAATTACGTGACAGGAGGAGGATCGCCTCCTTCTCATAATCCTTCTCTGCATTGACAGCCAAGGCAGGTCTGGAGTGTAAGAGCCCCTCAGTCAGGAGTGGAAGAGCCCCTGAAGTTTCCTCAGTGCCAGTGCTGGCTTTTTCCAACTGCGCATGCGTGTCTGCCATTAACGATGCTATTCCGAAGTTTTGCAAAGTTATGGATTGTTTTTTTGGGGGGGGGGATCTGAATTCAATTCCAAATTGAACCACCAGCACCCCCTACATCCGAAACGAGTTTTGAACCATTTTTTAAATCAACCAAGCCTAGTCAGTAGCATCTCTTGGCTTAATCCAACTGTAGCAAGGATTGGACTGGATATGTCCTTGTGGTTTCTGCCAACTCTACGATTCTATTATTCCATGTTAGCCCCAACTGAAGGAGACCCACTGACCAGCTTGCAGGTCCCTCCAGGTCCTCTACTGTGATTCTATATGCTTCCACCCCAAGTATAGTCAAAATATATGGTTTGCCATCATCCATTGCTTCAGATATCTACAGGGGTCTTGAAATGTATCCCCGTATATAGGGGCTTTATATTATTTTGGAAGATCCAGAGACAAACTACTCACCTTTTCTTGATAAAGTGTATGAAGCCACTTTGCCGCTTCCTTTTCATCTAAAGGAATATCTTCTAAGGGAAATCTCCTAGTTTGTTTAAAAAAAGTTCAAGAAAGAGGGAAAATAAACAATATGTAAAATTACAGCTGGATGTCAGGCATATTGTTTTAAATGGTACTATTTTAACTGGTATTTAAGTGGACGTCTAAAACTAATATTGTTAGTAGAGCATTCTCTTGTAATGTTGAGTCCTTGTACGTTTTAGTAGCATTATAACCACTACAATTTGTAAGATGCCTTGAGCCTCAGTCTCAGGGGGAAAGGTTAGAATAAGTAAAAATGCCCCTGCTGATAAAAATAATATTTAAAGTCCCCCTAAAACAAATACACAGTAAAATATAAAACAATTCTACATAATCAATTCTACATTTTCTGTCCTCCTCCAATGCCTACTTATATTTTTCTATACCAAAGTGTGAATAATGGGTGTTTTGAGACACCTTTGAAAGGTAAAGTCTGCGTAAAATTACTGTTGCGTTTCCCATCCCAATTCCATTTGATCTGTGCAGAACGAATTCTACTTTCAGTGACATTTGCCAATCCCTGACTATGTTAGGCAATAATATGGGGTATCTTTTAAAATCTCCAAAATGTCACTCTCATGTGGCCGAGTAATTGCTATCAAGCACAAAACATTGAAGGTCAGGAAAGAAGCTGCGATTCTTCCCAGAACTCCCCATTTTGGAATTTATCAGTGAGGCTGCACTGGTTCGACTCCAGGCAACCTGCCAAGAGCTTTTAACTCTTTGCTTACTGGCAAGCAGCCCATCTTCTATTCCTTTTCCCAGTTTCTAACCAGTAAATGTGTAGTTTAATGGCCAGAGGACTGAGATGTAAATTGGGAAACCCCTGGCTTGAATTTCCCCACCTCTGAATTTCCTAGGCCGACTTCAGAAAGCTACTCTCTGTCTTATGCCCCTTCCACACAGCTGAATAAAATCCCACATTATCTGCTTTGAACTGGAATATATGGCAGTGTGGACTCAGATAACCCAGTTCAAAGCAGATATTGTGGAATTTTCTGCCTTGATATTCTGGGCTATATAGCTGTGTAGAAGGGCCCTTAGCTTCAAACCCAGACAAGACCTTCAATATGAGGGGAAATAATGACTTCCAGCAGATCTGTGTAACTCTATAGACATCATAGCCAATGGTAAGGAACTCTGGGAATTTCAGTCTAAAAATATGTGGAGGGCCATTGCTACCCAGTCTCACTTGTAAGAATTAAATCCAGGATAAAACAGGGCGAGTACTCCGAAAGAATAACAGTACTATGACAATAGTATAAACTATTACTTTTAGTGCTATAGTTCTGTCACCTAAACATACTGTTAAATTAGGGAAGGGCCATCCATGCAGGCTATGAAAGCAGAAATAATTTTTGTTGGAGTCAGAGTCATTAGAAACACACCAAACCACTGCTATCTTATTTTCCTGCTATTTTATTTTTATGTTGCAAACTGTCTTGAAAAATAATAAAATAATTACTCTGTGAGTAACAGCTTTTGACTCATAGTTATCTAGAGTCTTTCCTAGAGGTTTTAATAATAATAATGATGATGATGATAATAATAATAATAATTTTACCACTTGGCTATCTTGATTTGAATGTGTGTGATTTTAATTGCTGTTTTAATAATTTATGTTGTATTGCTGGATTTGTTATTTTTTGGAATCTGTTTGTTTGTTGAGCATCGAATTGTTGCCAGTTAAGAGGCCGCCCTGAGTCCCCTTCGGGGTAGAAAGGGCAGGGTACAAGGATGGGAAATAAATAAATGAAATAATAAATATCTGGTACTTCCTTGGTTATGTAAAAAAGATATACCAGCAAACATTTTGCCTGCAAAACATCCACACTGAACCCAAGGAACTATGAAAGTGCCAACAATGTACAAACAGACTGACATGACCAAATTCATGATAAACAGCATTAGTCCTTCTGTGTGTATCCATGAATGCATTGAAGTCACTTGTCTTATGGAGACTATATGAATTTCATAGATTTCTTTTAGGCAAGACATATTCAGTAATAGTTTTGCCAGTTCCTTTTTTTTAAAAAAAAAGCGCCTTTGTATTTGCCACTAGAGGAGGCTCTCTATCAGAATATGTAGATGAATTAAAATATTCCTCTATTATTATTTGAAATTGCAAGGACAAATAAACCTCTGTTTTATACAGAAAGTAAGACAAAGACTATTACTACATTTCTACAAATAGTATAAATGTTCCTTTTCTTTTATCCAAACAAAGGTTTGTTTTTATTGTGAGTCTTCAAATCATTTCCTACTAGTGGTGACTCAATCATGGAGTTTTCTAGGTAAGATCTGTCCAGAGGTTTGCTTTTGCTTTTGCCTCGGAGGCTGGAAGTATGGGTTTCCTTGGCAGAGTAAGGGATTCAAACCCTGGTCTCCAGAGTTGTAATCTAATGTTCAAACCATTACACCACGGTGGCTCAGTAAACAAAGGCTATAGACCCAAAAGAGATCAGATTTTGCATCGGAAGACCTAGGTCCATGAAGATATTAATTAATGGAGAAATTCATGAAATAGTAGACCGGGGCTGTTACAACATTTGAGGTTCTGTTGTTGGTCATTCCAAGTTATGATACTACTTAAGTTTGATTTTGGTAGGAATGCTCTGGTTCAACTACAGGAGGAATGGGGGAACAGAAGCACTACATACAGTGTTGTCAGCCCACTATTTGAAAAGCATTGCTATTACTGCTGTGTAGGAATAGGGGGAAGTATATCTAGTATTCTTTTGCTATAACTAGTAGCTGGTTCCTAAATGGTCTTCTCTCCATCTAATTTCAAAGTGTTCACCATTATTATACCATCTTTAATCACCAAACCTAAGCTTGATTTATTTATTTATTTATTTGAAGCATTTCTATCCCGTCCTTCTTGCTTTTTGGTGCCAAACAATATAACAAGCATAATATACAATTAACCTACATTAAAAATAATTATAGATATGTTAAAACAGTTAGTTGTTTCCCGTCGTCTTCAAATCAATCCATTGCAGTCAACTAAAAAGTTCATTAAAACCATCTATTCTGTGAACGCTTGATGCCATAACCAGGGTTTGAGCTACTTCCGGAAGGTCATGAGGGAAGGGACAGATCTGATCTCATCCTAAGCATCTACCTTTAGCTCCAAAACTTCCACCACATAAATCAGAGGTAGGGATACTGATCCTTCACATTTCATGGAATTGCAATTCCCAACATGCTTTGCCATTGGCAAGACTGGCTGGAGCTGAAGAGCACTGCGATCCAACTATGTCTATAGAGCCACGGGTTCTCGAGTCCTAATTTAAACCCACCCCCTTCCTCAAATGCTTCCTCTATCTTGGCAGTTCAAATATATCCTGCTCTAACCAACCAAATGCTACTGTCTATAGTTGTCATAATTCATTGAGAACATGGAAATACTGAGACTTCTGCTATCATTTCTGCTTCTCCTCACTCTATTATGCTCTCTCCACTTCCTGGGACCATCTGTCTAATCTAGAGGTTTTATAACAATGACTGCTGGTAGATCACTAGCTGATCTACAGCATCATCAAGACATGGATCAGGAATTTGTTTGTGTTGTGGGCCCCAGAAAGTCCCCTGAGAGTTATATCTGCCACTTCTGATCCAGATCTTTTTCATTTCCTATGACTTTACAAGATAGTTGGGGACATCACTACAATTATATTTACAAGGCACCAAGGATATGAGAAAATCATCATCACCCTAATTCTGTGTGGAAAGAACTTACTTTAAATAGATCTACAGTTGACTCAGCAAGCTATTCCTACAAGACTTTTCAAATGAATGACAGGACAATAGTGAGGGAGTTGATTCATCAGTCCATATTGCTCACCAGCCACTCTGAGAAAGCAGTGGGTTTCAAGTCAGACTGACCTCACTATCTAAAACACATTGATAATGACCTATTAACAAGATTGGATTGCATTTTCTAGAGGCAGCAATATACATTTATGGAGCTTTAGACAATACACTCCAACTATATCTTTCAAACAAAAGATGGAACCCACTGAAACAGCAGCCAGAGGCAATGGCTATTTGTAAAGGAACTGTGCAATATTCATGTGCACCTTTACCCTTGAGCTCATCCTAGTAGTGAAATGATGCTAATCCTAAACGAGCTGCAAGGCTCAAGGATTTTAAAGTCACAGAGGCAGCTTCAGCAATAAATGGAGATTCGAGAACAGAACTAAAATTTACACACATTGCAATTACAAAATCGATTTAGATGCAAAGATTACATCCCTTGTATTACCATATCTTGAAGTGGGGAATATACATACTCACCTGACACACATGTCTGCTTCATATTTCTTTCCGTAAAGGATTCCTAATAAAGATGGGTTTTTATTTCCTCTGAAGTTTAACGTCACATCGTACACAGCTGAAACTGTTGTAAGCAAAATTATATCTTCATTATTGTTCTGCCCAGACAGCTAGGATTCAGTTTATTTAACCTTTACATTTTTTTCTCATGTCAGGAGCAACTCAAGAAACTGGAAGTCGCTTCTGGTGTAAGGGAATTGGCCATCTGCAAGGATATTGCACAAGGGATGCCCAAATGTTTGCTGTTTTGCTATCCTTGTGGGAGGCTTCTCTCATGTCCCCGCATGAGGAGCTGGAGCTGACAGAGGCAGCTCAACCTGCTCTCCCCGGATTCGAAGCGCTGACCTGTCGATCAGCAGTCGTGCTGGCAAAAGGGTTTAACCCATTGCACCACTAGGGGCTCCTACCTTTACATTAAAACACATGCAAACATGAATGTATGGAGAGTTTACAAAAAGATGCTGGCCAAATAACATATACCTCAAACAATATTTGTGTCGCAATTCCTACAGCAGTATTAGGTGCAGCCACACTTATGGCTAGAAGTGTGACTGCTATAAAACTAAAATAACAGTAGTTCTTTTCCCAAATTGGAAAAAATTAAAGAAGAAATCAAAGAAGAAACTGAAGCTACTCAGTGCTGTTATCCAAAGTGAAAAGTACAATATTATTATTATTATTTATTTACGACATTTATATGCCGCCCTTCTCACCCCAAAGGGGACTCAGAGCGGCTCACAAGATATATATGCATACAATATATTAGGTTATTAGTATAGCACAATATCAGTATTATATATTACTATAATGTACTATACAATTATACTGTAATATTATTAGTAATATTACATATAATATAAAATATATAATTACCATATCACATTACAATGTTCCCTCACTTATTGCTGGGGTTAGGTTCCAGGACCTCCCGCAATAAATGAAAAACCGCGATGTAAACAATGAGACTGAAGGAAGTAGCTCTTAGTGCCATTTATACTTGTGCCCAAAGAGGCAGAATTGCTGCCAAAATCCACTCAGCTCTGGAGCTTTCTGAGAAGCACAGAGATTATGGAGAAGTTTTTGAATCCTCATCACTGGACACTTAAAAGTGACTACTAAAACATTTGGGAGATAATATTATTCAGGGCTTGTGTAGCTGAACAATGGTCTACAATGAGTCAATTTCAGCGATAGTGACAGAGTTGGTGTGACTTTCAACCCAGGATCTACGGCACTGTTTTGATCCTGCTAACTGGAAAAATATAATCAAGCAACAGTGCTATTTAGCCAACCACCTGTCCTATTTCACAGGGTAGTCTTTGTGGCATAACACAAGAGTAGCACCTTACACGCATGCTGGGAGTGCTAATTAGGGTATGTTTGCTTATCACTTTAGAAATACAAAGTGCCAAGTAGTATTATTAGATTCACAGAATTAAAAAGAAAACTAATCGATGTACAGTATTAACATCATTTACAAAACCCACCCTAATAGTGTAAAATCTCAACATTTATAGCAATACGCATTTCGAATTTAACAACCATAAGTCTAGTGATCAACAATTACAACTATGCCAATACTGTGGAAATGTATCATCACAGCTTCAAGGCCATGAAACTTACAGACCTGAAATTTGGCACAGATATTAAGATCACCCCAAATGCGAGTACAGTGTTCCCTCGCTACTTTGCGGTTCACTTATTGCGGACTCGCTGGTTTGCGGATTTCAAAAAATATTAATTTAAAATATATATCATGGTATTTTTGCTGTTTTGTGGGGTTTTGCCACCATCGCCGCTCTCCAAGGCGCTTTCCCACCTCAGTACTCACTCCCTCCAGCTTTGAAGGGCCTTTCCTTACTTTCCTTCACTTTATTTTAAGTTTATAAAGATTTAAAATAGTGAATAACTACTAAAATAATGTGTAAATATTAAAATAAATAGAGTGTCCCTATATTGCGGTTTTTCACTTATTGCGGGAGGTCCTGGAACGTAACCCCCGCAATAAGTGAGGGAACACTGTACATTTAGATTTGTTTTTAAAATAGCTTAATTTTAGAATTAAGTATCACAATATCCTAATACACCATTCTCGGGTACTAGGTGGCTGGTTTCTTCCTAATTAACAGGGAGGAATCTCTGGAATATTCATTTCTCTAGGTGGTTCCTCTACTACCTACTCTTGCAGGTTCTCCAAACTCCTCAAAAATTTAAAAAAGGAGAGGTTCTCTTGTCAACTAGGTAAGAAGAGGATAGTGGGTGGGTAGGTTGGCCTCTTGGTGGCGCAGCGGGTTAAACCACTGAGCTGCTGAACTTGCTGACCGAAAGGTTGGCAGTTGGAATTCAGGGAGTGAGGTGAGCTCCCACTGTTAGGCCTAGCTTCTGCCAACTTAGCAGTTTGAAACATGCAAATGTGAATACATCAATAGGTACCGCTTCTGCGGGAAGGTAATGGTGCTCCATGCAGTCATGCTGGCCATATGACCTTGGAGGTGTCTACAGACAACGTTAGCTCTTCAACCTAGAAATGGAGATGAGCACCAATCCCCTAGAGTCGGACACAACTGGACTTAATGTCAGGGAAAACCTTTACCTTCTTAGGTGGGAATAAGGGGTTCTGAAGTCTTCTGAAGCTGGTGTGCTTCTATTAGTTATTAATAAACACTGTAATCAAAGCCAAAATATGTACCTGTTCCCCTGAGACATTGGACAGCAGTAGTAAAACCTTTGGTTCTGGGCAACAGGTGATATTTGAGTTTAGGCAATCCCTTAGACTCTGCTACTTCCATGCTGATACGATGTTTGGTCTCTGTAAAACGAGTTCCTTCACAATACAAGAGAAACTATAGGACAAAACAAGAGGGGAGAAATATAGAATTACCATCCACACGTTTTTTTAAAAAAAATCACAGTACACATATGTTGCTAACATATACAGAGTGATAACATGTGCATCAGGAGTGAGGACTCCAGAACGCTAACAGCTCAAAGACTGGTGAAGAAATTTTCTGTGAGTAATCTATTCCTGGAAAGGTTTCCCAAACAATGACGGAGAGGAATCCTCTTTGGCTTAGAAATGTAGATGCGCACCAACCCCCAGTCGGACACGACTGGACTTAACGTCAGGGGAAAACCTTTACTACTATAAAACACCTCTATTTGGTAAAATAAATTGTGTGCCATAAATTATTACACTTTTCAACGTTTTGTTCATAGAACAGATATGTGCTTCACTTACCCACATATACTCTGGATAATCAGACAATCTTTTTAGCCCTTCAATAACCATGTCTCTATCTTCTTCCCATTTCCTTTTGCAGAATACAATTTCCAAGAAATACCATGTCCAGCCAATTAGGGGCACATACAACAGTTCTTTCTTAGCAAGGACTTTTGAACTCTGAAAGAAACACACACAATTAATTCCCATTTGTTTAAACACAATGGAACATTTGCAAACTGTGTCACTTTCTAAAGTGCATTTTCTGGATATTGATAGGGATTTCCTTCTGACAGATACACCTCACCTTTTCTTTAAGGGGCTCAAGGCGAAATACGTGGTTCTTCATCTATAAAACTCTATATTGGAGGGAAGTCTGAGAGTAAATAATCTGTACCCAATCAGCTTCAAACTTAAAGCAAAGCCTAGGGAATGTACATTTTGATTACACCTCCCCAAATCTTCAGCCATTCCGGCATTTATATTCCACAATGTATTTCAAACTCTAATTTTAACGTAGGTCTGACACTCTAGTGCAGATGTGGTCAACTGTGTATGAGCTAGGGGGACATACACCCTCCATGAACTGCATCTCCCTCACATAGCAAGCTCAGATGCCGCTTCATTCCCTATCAACCATTCTGTGATGGGCTACATTGGCTAATCTAAGTATCTGGAGGCAAAGTTGGGTTGCTTGTGGTGGTGGAGATATTTACATATGTTTTCACAAATTTGCAGGGCTTTCTTCACAGTTTGGGGGCAGGAAATTGTTCAAAACCATGCTTATTTTTTCAAAAAGAAAAAATAAGCATGGTTTAGGTTGAGGACCTTTGGGTAACTGATGGGGAACTTCAGAGGCTGGAACAATCGGCTTATGAACCCCCTACGCCTCTATCTGCCCATTCCTGCTGTAACCATGATTTTCCACTGGTTCTCTAATGTTTAATTTTTTTAAAGTATTTTTTTCTGTGTTAGCAACAAACTTGTCTCAGGAAACCATTATGAAGTATGTTCAAGTCACTCTACAGCCACTCACCCCTAACACACCATAGCGCTCCGTCATGGTCCAGCCACACAAGAAATCAATTTCAAAGTTGTGGTTCAATATGATGATGACATGCTCTTTTCCAAACTTATCGATTGTGTCCTGGTCTGAGAAGAGAGTACATTCTGTACCAGACCACCATTCTAGCAACATCACTAACTCTAGGGCATAGAAGGAGAGAAACAATATAGATTAGGTGTGATCCTTGACACCGCCATAGACTCCACACTGTTTCCTTCCTGACCTCCCATTTCAACCCATTGTATTACAAAGGCTAGTAAATATGAGATTTTATTATTCAACCAGAGCAGAGGCAAGCAATTTATAGTATGTAAGCCTGAGTAAATAACCGAGCATATAGCCTCCCCATCAAAATTAAACATCAGTTTTATCTTTAAAGTGAGAAGTCTATCTTACTGCAGGTTCTGCAAAGCAAGTTTAGATCAAATGGGCCAACATGTCCAATAGTTTCCAATATGACAGGCATCTAAGTTAATACAAAATATTTCATTATTTAAAGAACTTCTGTAATATAACCAACATGCTACCCAATCTCCCTCGTTTCTGCTGAGATGATGACCTAACTCTGTCAGGCACTTATCTATGTTCGAGCACTTGGAAACTTGCATAGCTACTGCTTATGCCTTCAAGTTTTTTCTGACTTATGGGGTGTCAAACTCATTTTTTACTTATGAGTTTATTTTTACTTTTCATAAACCTTATGATTGCCTTTATTTGTAAGATTATATAAATATAACTGCTGTCCTCCCATTGAAAGCATCGCGGGCCATATAAAATGACGTAACAGACAGGATACAGTCCGCGGGCCTTGCGTTTGAGACATGTGCCCCACAGTGAACCTATCTCAGGTTTTCTTTGCACACTTTGTTTAGAAGGATGTTGTCTTTGCCTTCTTCTGAGGCTGAGAGAATATGGCTAGCCCAAAGTTATCCAGTGGATTTTCTTGTCTGAGCAAAAGTTTGAACCCTTGTCTTCAGGGTCACAATCAAACCACTACAGGTCTTAGGTCTTGGGAATCAAGGTATTGTTGGCCTGCACCTTAAAAACTGTTACACCTACTCAAGTGGCATGATTCCCACTCCTGAATTAAAGCATTAAATAAATAATGGAAGTCAGTATGCAAAAGGATCTTGTAATCCCTTAGAGATACTACAACTGAGAGGTAAACATTGGTAGTATAAGTTTTGTAGACTGCCTACTTCCCCTAATGAAGTGCTGGAACTAGACCTTACACGTTAGGAAAAGCTTAAATATAGAGGGAGGACTTTTAATAGGAGGCTGTTTGATGATGTTTGTGTTGGGCGAGTGACAAAAAACCCTCCTCATAATTGCACAGCAGAGTAACTTATCAGCAATAGCGTTACCCAGCACCAGTAGCCCAAAGTGATAAGAACAAAAACACACAGACCAATGTTATCTCTTCCACAGGAGGCTTTTCTTTGTAATAAAATACCATATTTTCTGGTGTATTAGACAACTTTTTAACCCTGGAAAATCTTATGAAAAGTTGGGGGTCGTCTAGTACACTGGGTATAAAATTAAAATAATAATTAAAAGAAAATAATAAAATCCAACTCCCTTAGAGGAATGGTAAGACTTTCATTGTCCACTTGGGGTTGCTATTGTTCCTGTTACAAAGTAGTGACCTCTTCTGTCTCTGGCTGCACCTGTTTTTGCTCTCTGTTAAGAGCTCAACACAGGGCCCTCCCACACAGCTGTTTAACTCAGAATATCAAGACAGATGATCCACAATATCTGCTTTGAACTGGGCTATCTGAATCCACATTGACATATAATCCAGTTCAATGTGAATTTTATATAGTTGTGGAAGGGGCCTCAGAATTTGGGGGATGTAGTTCTTCCACCTCCTTAACCATGACATGATCAAACAGTCAGCAGGGATGTTGTAGATTTTTTGGGCTGTATGGCCATATTCTAGAAGCATTCTCTCCTAACGTTTCGCCTACATCTTTGAAAGGCATCCTCAGAGGTTGTGAGCTTTGAGGATGCCTGCCATAGATGTAGGCAAAATCATCAGGAGAGAATGCTTCTAGAACATGGCCATACAGCCTAAAAACCCTACAACAACCCAGTGCTTCCGGCCATGAAAGCCTTTGACAATACAGTCAGCAGGGACTCTTCATACCAGACTTTACTGCTGTAAGCCATCTGAAATTTGCCTTAAGCCTGTGTTGCACATAGAAGAGGATGGGTTATAAACCCCAAAGGGAAAAGAGGTGACATTTCTTTCCTTGGGGATTACAAGCACTATTGAGCATTACTGATTCATTTCTGCTACAGTCTGATTTTAAATTACAGCCCATCATACGGCCCAAGGCATACAGGAATAGGCTTTGTTATTCTTTCCCTGTAACTGCAGCCCTTTGAATCAAACATCATCAGTACTACACACTCACACACAGCTTGAACGAGATAGGCTTTGCATGAGGAAGGAACCCTTTGGCTGTAATGAAGAGCCTGAAGGACTTTTTGAGAATAGGAGCATCCTCCTCCGCCCCCATCCCCAATCCTTTTTGACAGTCTCTACCAAAACAAAACAGCTCGAGGGGAAGTGAAAAGAACATAAAACAGGATCTAAAGACATTTCATAGCCTGAAGGTCCAACTTCACCAATGCTAGAAAAAGCCCAAGGTCTTGGTTTTTCAAACTACACAAAGGTTCCAATATTGACAATGAAGAAGTAGAATGTATTTGCACTGCGATAAAGCTCTGAGTCAAACTGGCTCTGAAAAGAAAATCTATCAGTGCTTCCCGATACATTTCTCCAGTAGTAAGTATTGACTTCTCAACTGTGTGGCTTCCAAAAAGAAAATGATAGAGATGTACATAATTTATAACAACCATAGAATACAGAAAAAAAATGATTGGCCACTCAGTAAGAGAGAGAGAGAGAGAGAGAGAGAGAGAGAGAGAGAGAGAGAGAGAGAGAGAGAGAGAGAGATTGAATACAAAGAGCAATTAAAGTGCATCATGTATGGGTTCAATATCTAACTGTCCCAGGTTTAAATGCTTGAAAAAATTAGCTTTGTATCTCTATATTTCTTACTTTTACCTTTCCTATAATATGTTTCCCCCCACTTTCGCTATAACATTTCATTTATTTATAATTCACAATAAAAACTATTTTTTTAAAAAATTACCTTTGTATTAATTTGCTGATCACTAAGTATAAAATGGAAGACTTTACTTCTTACCCAAGAGAAGCTTTTTAGTTCTGTGTATTGGAGATTTCAAAAGCCACAAGGTAGAGCATTAATGGCAAAAGATGAAAGAGAACAACTTCTGGGAAAATATGCGCCCTTGTGTATAATACTTATAAAACTACTTTTAAAGCTACACGTGACCAAATCACCCCGAATTAATGTGTGGGCGCATGTGTGCACCTTCAAGTCACCCACCAACATATAAAGTTTATATTCTTGAAATAAAGTGAGGATGAGATAAATGTAACTAAAACCTTTGTTATATGTGTTCCAGAGGTAGCGCTGTGGTTCTCAACCTGTGGGTCCCCAGATGTTTTGGCCTTCAACTCCCAGAAATCCTAACAGCTGGCAAACTGGCTGGGATTTCTGGGAGTTGTAGGCCAAAACACCTGGGGAGCCACAGGTTGAGAACCACTGGTCTAGCAATATAATTTGATCATGATTATCAGGCACAAAATACACATGACATAAAGGGAATATTTTCTGTCTGGTTTTTCTGTCCACTTATAACCAATAGCCAAGATGCAAATACATTTAGAATATGTTATTTGGGCTTCTGGAAAATTCATACCCCCCCCCCCCCCCGAAGCAGTTTGAACCCTGAGTTGAGGTGAACTCCCAACTATCAGCCCTAGCTTCTGCCAACCTAGCAGTTCAAAAGCATGCGAGTAGATCAATAGCCACAGCCTCGTCGGGAAGGTAAAAAGGGCGCCCCATGCAGACATTCTGGCAAAACACGATCAGAGATGACTATGGATAACCACCTTTCCATGGTCCGAATTGGGCATCGCTTCCACACGCTGGAGATGAAAAGGGGAAGGCCTTTACCTGGTCTGTGTATTGTATGTCATTGTGTAGAAGGCATTGAATGTTTGCCTTATATGTGTACTGGGGAGATAAAGTGGAATATAAATAAAGTGTGTTGTTGTTTTTATTATTAAAGCAGCCATATTGACTGGATTGCAGATGATTTTGAAACCAAAGGAAGGTACCAACACCGTTTTTATGAAGTGGAAATAAAGTCTTCTCGTGCTTCGCTCAGCATGTATAAACCTGAGTAACCCAGAACTACTGTAGTTCTTTGGATCTAGGCTTGAGATATCACAGGAACCCAAAGGCAGGGGAAAAAATGACATTTTTAACTAAAACTTCTAGTTACCACACAGGACTGGCCCAAGACGTATTGATGCCTAGATAAAGAACAGGAAGACTTCCCTTTTATGTATAAAATACAACTGGACTGGCGACTGAACTTTTATGAATACTGAAAATGAGACAGTGCCTTATAATCAGACAGACAATCAGCTAGTCCTGGTATCCGAAGGAAGTCGATGGATATTTTTCAAAAACCCTATGGACATTCATCAACAATAAGTCTATTAATGATGACATCAGCCTTCTTCATAACCACTGGCTTATTGGCCACCCTGGCTAGGGTGGCTAACAGGTCGGAAGAATACCATTAAATACCACATGCTTATTGTTAAACTGGGTTCTTTGAGAGAACATTACCTATGAAATTACAATAGATACAACCATCTGATAAAGATCAATTTCCTAATCGGGATTCATACAGTTGGCATAACTGTTTCCTGCATTGGTGGCATCTCTGAAGAGCAGAGATCACAATTCAGTTAAAACTGTCACAGGTCCTTTTTAAAAGAAGCCCCATTCCAAGTTTCCATGTTGACATAAACAGAAATCTTAAAAATAATAAACTGTCCATTTGGATGTTGCTGGATTGCTTCTGCTTGTAGAGCAATACCTGAACATGCTGAGCCATTTAAGTCATCTGAAGGTAGGCAGAATTTAAAAAAAAGTTGTAATATAGATTCTCCTCATGAATTAAATATGCATTGAAGGGTTTTCTCTATGCAGGAAGTCAGATGAAACATCTGTGGTGCTCTACAACAGGAAGGAGCATTTCAGAGATATACAGCATCAGTGATAATTTTAGTAAAGAGCTACTCAGCAAGAGACTGAAATCTCATTAGGGAGTGAGTCTGTGAATGACTTCCTCGTAGCTATCATCCCTGGGGGAGGAAAAGGTCCCCGATTCCAAATAATTAGATGGGTGTTTTTTAAAACAAAACAAAAAACTGTGTGCTATGTATATAACGTTCTTTTACAACAAAAAAAAGGAAATTGAAGGTATATTTGAAGAAATATCTGCAAAAAAACATTGGAATGTAAAAAAGTCAGTTTTGTCAATATGCATGAACACAGTTGAAGGTATTTGTACAAGGGTCGCGTTATGGTGTAGTAAAATGGTGTCCCCTTTTAAATAGCAAAATTACCATTTCCTTTGGGGGGGGATTTGCAATATGTTAAAGCTGTTGATGATTAAATCATGGATACCGAATCCATGAAAAGGAGGACTGATTGTACTAGCATCCAAGGAATTCAATCAGGGAGTCTTAATCTCTGACCTTGCATTCCTTTTGGACTTCTGAATCTCAAATCCCTAACCACTGGCCATAGTGGCTGGGGCTCCTGGGAACTGGAAGCCCAAAATGGGTTGTGTGCTATCCCTAGCGCCCTGTCCATCCCCTGTGATCTTGAGGGAGAAGCTGTCCTGCTTGCGTATTGAATTGCTCTGGTCAATCTGGCAATAATTCAGAAATGGATATTCAGCAAAGTTTTCTTTGACCTATGGAATACGCTGCCCTCTCAGATGTCTGCTCGACATGGTTTTCTTCTTTCAAGCTTCCTCAAAGTAGTTTCATTAATCAAATGTATCCATGATCAATCTTCTTGGTATAAATATAATGAAATTGGACATCTTAAACATTATTTTTACACTGTTGTTTATATAAGCCATCA